>VXBB01000019.1:9531-43883 GCA_013399915.1 Illadopsis cleaveri | reverse complement strand
GTAGGGGTTGCCCGAGCCGGGGCTACCAGGGGGTCATCCAAAATGCAATGAGGCATATTTTGATATGCAGAGGCACGGAAGGCCTTCCCCAAAAATCCTGCAGCTGCAATGCCAGGGGGACAGGAAGCATGCCACTTTCAGCCACCCCACGCGAGGATTCAGTGACATGCTCTCCATTCTATGCAGTTTAAGGGTCATGCCGACAGGTATAGACAGGTAGGCATCCACACAGCCATGGAAATGGGGTATCATCTTTCCAATCTTCCCCAAAACGTCCAAGAGCTACCTACAAAAACATCCGTTTCACAGCTGGTTCTCTGGTTTTGAACAGCCTGGGAGCAGGAAAACCACAGGAGAGGATGATTTGCCTCAGTTGCTCAGTTGTTTAAGGTGCCGTTTCTGAGCATTGATACCCAAGCAAAGCATCTCAAGGGGCTGCTGACCAAATACCCACAAAAAACTGGGCCAGATTTGTCGAGACTCATATCCAACTTGCCACACGTGGCTCTATAGCACATAAAGGAAAAGAAATTGCAAAGAGGTCTTTATCATCATCAACTGGAAAGATCAAGTCACCCAGACCTGCCAGAGCTCAAGGAGTGAGGAGTGTTTGGACAATGCCCTCAGGCACACAGTGAGATTCTTGGGGCTGCCCTGTGCAGGGCCAGGAGTTGGAGTTTGATGTTCCCAGCGGGTTCCTTCCAACTCAGAACAATCTGATTCTGTGAAAGAATTTCAAGTGCGAGAACATAACATTTCAGAGAGCAGTGCCCCTCTGCACTTGCTCCTGCCTTCTCTGCTGAGCCTGAGCAGAGCTGGCTTGGGCAGCCCCCATCCCCAAGAGCTTCATTTTAGTTTTATTTCTGCCTATAAATACTCCTCAAAGCCAAGAACTGCTGCTTCCCCACTACCACCCCTTAAAAACTAAGTACGAGCAGCTCTGCCTTGGGCACACAAGTACAACCACAATCCCTCCCTCCACCCTTTGTTCCTCACAGGCAGAAACAGCCTCTTTATATCCATTGTAATACAGAGGAGACAGAAAAAAGGAGCTGAACTGCAGCTTAGTGTGACTCATCTCTGATCCACACCACTTCTTTCTTCTCAAAAGCAGGCAATTCCTCAGTAAATGAATAAATAAATAAATAAATAAATAAAGCCCTCCTGCTTCAGGAACCCTAGAGCAACTCTCAGATCTAGAAATTATCACAAGACCTTCAGCTTTTCTTTTTTTTTTTCCCCAGAAGATTGCATGTAAGAGAAAATGTCTTAAGAGTTTAACTTCACACAGGTATCATTTCTTAGTACCTCAGGCGTTGTGGGAGATGTTGGAGGTGAGAGGACAGAAGGGACCAGCTGGACTTCCTTGCTACATGCAGATGTATTCCAGGCAGGGAGTAGAGGACATTGATATTCCAACCCTCCCACTCACTCTGCAGCTGCCTCCATGTTACCGTAACTCCATGACCCACGGGATGCCTCATTGCTCTGAACATCTGCTTCACCCCACTTCTGCCACACTGACCTGCTCCCCTTCCCTTTCCTTTCCTTGCCAGGCAGGAAAAGCCCACAGGCTGAGCACAGAGGAGAGGGAGCAGCTGCTGCCAAACCTGCGAGCCGTGGGGTGGAACGAGGTGGAAGGCAGGGACGCCATCTTCAAAGAGTTCCACTTCAAGGACTTCAACCGGGTACGAGTGCCAGGGACACAGAGTTTTACAGACTGGGACACCTGGTTTGCAGATCAGGGACTCTCCTCTGCAAAGCTCAGCCAAAGAAAGCCCTCTGTGTCCCTCCTGAAATGGCTGAACAAAGTAACCTACCCAAGACACCAAAGTGCTCGGTCCAGCATAGTTTGTCTTGGGAAAACACTCCTAAGGAAGAGAAGGACCCATAGAAAACTCACAGAATATCCCAGGCCTTACATTTGGTTGGGTTATGTAGACACAGGCAGTGTAAAATTAATAGTGATGGGGTGAAAACAAATATATTGCAGGGTAAATGGTTCATAGTTAACTTTCCTTCTTACTCTGCAGGCCTTTGGCTTCATGACCAGAGTGGCTCTACAGGCAGAAAAACTGGATCACCATCCAGAATGGTTCAATGTGTACAATAAGGTAAGAAACACGGATGGTGGGGACAAAGTAGAGCACTTCAGGGAGCAGGTCCCCTTTTTGAGGGATAAAACAGGAGCAGCAAGTCCTGTTCTCATCATCAGGACCTTTTCCCTCAGATGCTATTTCCATATCACAGCCAGCCTACAGCTATCACAGATCCTTCCCTCCTCCTTTTTCCCTGTCCAGCTGAGCAGTAGCTGCTGAAGACTGACACCAGGGTTGTTTTTTTAAATCTGTATCACGTAGCAGGCACAGGAAGAGCTTCTGGGGAAAGAGTGAGTTGAAAATGGACACAGGTGGCTGCTGTGACCAAGGCAGGGGGTGGCAGTGACAGCTTGTGGCCACAATGAGCTGTAGGAAGGAGAAAAACCAGACAAAGTGCCAGAGCACCTCTGCTCCCCCAGGGAATTTTGCTAACAAGTTTGGAGCCACTGCCTCATCAGATGCAGCACTGGGGAAACCAGCCCTGCTGTTTCTGTCACCAACACTCAGCCTGTCTGACTACCTTAGGTTCACATCACCTTGAGCACCCACGACTGCGGGGGTTTATCGGAGCGAGACATCAACCTGGCCAGCTTCATCGAGCAGGTGGCAGCTTCCCTCTCCTGACCACGGATACAGGCAGCCAAAAACCTGCTGTGTCACTGTGTCCTGCCTAGATGGCTGCACCCAGAGCCTTCTCCCACTGCCAAGCTAGATCCTGGATCCAGACAGCCCAGCACCTCACCAGCCTTCCCCAGCGCGGCTCAGATGGATGGAGGTGCTTCTCAGGGTGCACATATCCATCTCCGAGCTTGCAAATTCCATCCTTAAACCCTTCCTTAGCCATGTGATTCCACACCCCCAACTGCTGAGCCCCTTACCAGGAGCCAGTCATATCATAGAGTCACAGGATGGTTTGGGTTGGAAGGGACCTTAAAGATCACGTCGTTCCACCCCTGCAGGGACACCTCCCATTATCCCAGGTTACTCCCAGCACCATCCAGCCTTGAACACTGCCAGAGACGGGACAGCCACAGCTTCTCTGGACACCCTGTGCCAGGGCCTCACCACTGTCACAGGGAAGAATTTCTTGCCAATAGCCCATCTAAACCTATTCTGTGTGAATCCATTCCCCCTCATCCCGTTACTACATGCTCTTGTAAAAAGTCCTTCTCTATGTTTCTTGTCGGTTCCTTCAGGTACTGGAAGGCTGCAGTTAGGTCACCCCGGAGCTTCCCTTCTCTGGGCTCAACAATCCCAATTCTCTCAGCCTTTCCTCAAAGCAGAGGTACTCCCTCCCTTCTGATCATCTTGGTGCCTCCCCTGGACTTGCTCCAACAGGTCGATGTCCTCCCACAGTCAAGTTACACCACTGCACCTGTAAATCTGTCCTGAACCTGCCCCCAGTGCAGCCCCTGTGGTTGCTCCTTACCTCCTGGAATGTGCTTTCTGCTCAAAACATGTTTTGTGAACCCTCTGGCTTCTCTGTAACCCCTCTCTAGCAGTATTACATCAGGCATGTGGTCTCACCCCGACTGGAGCCAGCCTTTATTAGGATACCAACTGAAAATATTTACAATAAACATCTTGTTTAACCTGATGGCTCTTTGGAAAGAGGCTTCACTGATCAAATGACACCAACAGGTTTTCCCAAGGGCAAGTACTGCCCTGACTGCTCTCAAGAAGGTGCTTCTGCCACAGGAAAACTTCACACAGAAAGGGCAGTTGCCTTCACCTCAGTGACTGGGGTCTGAAAGACAATGATTAAAGCCAGAGCAGGTATAAACTGCTTGTGTAAAATCACAGCTGTGCCACAGCCAAAGCACAAAAACAGGCAAAGTACAACCAAAGGGCACAAAAACAGCATCAGGGCAGTGGCTGCTTAGGGTGGAATACTTCCCAAAAAGAGGTTGTGGGTGGATTTGGTGGTACAAGATCTTCACTGATACAATGAACAGAACAATCTCATGTGAAACCAACAACATTTGCTTTCAGCACAACAGTCTGGGGAAAAACACTACAAACACCCAGTTCAGGTCTTTTTTTCTTCTTTTTTTAACCCTTTAAAGTTCTACAAAGTATTAATAGAAAATCCATAGCTATAACTTCCAGCTTTCTTGAACATCACACACAAGATGCAGACACCTTCATTTTGACAGAAGGACAGAGCAGCCCCCAGGCAGAGTTAGTAAGATTCATAAACCATCCTCCCTGCCACGGACCAGGCTGTGCATGAGCAAGTTCCAGGAACCCATTCATTCAAACAAGCACTGAAGCAGAAAAATAAGAGCTCAGTGAGCCTAGATAGCTAAATGCACCATTTTAATACAAACCAGGCCCATTTTCACCAACTTTTCAGCTATTTCAATGTCCAGTTCCACAGTGGCAAATCAGAGCAAAGCAGAAAACTGCCATCAGATCAACTCATCCCATTTGTCCATTAAAAGTCCTTGTGGATTTATTGGGCAAGGTACTATTGCATTGTACACAACCTTTCCGCTCCCCTCTCCCCAAAGTCATCAGAAAAGTGCAGATGAAATCCATGGCATGAAGACACACATCTCTTCTTGGTCCATCCCACTGGATATTCTTCATTCTAGTACCGAAGAACAGGTGAATCCCTTGGGAGTGCTTTGTACAAACAACAAATTGAGTGTCCCACTTGGAAAACCTGAAAATCCCACAAAAATTAACTGTGGCAAAGATCCCTCCAGGTCTAAAAGTACCGTCCAGTTTCAGATCATAATCCAGTTCATCAAATTCTTCTTTCTTGTCTTTGAAACAATCACACAGCCTTTAAATCCATTTTTCCAAGACCATTTTGCATGATAAAGTAGATGCAGATTACATGTTGGTGACAGGAATCACAGAATCACAGAACGTGTAGGTTGGAAGAGACCTTCAAGATCGAGTCCAACTCAGCCCTAACACCTCAACTAGATCATAGTATCAAGTGCCATATCCAGTCTCTGAATGAATAAAAACTACACACCAGGGAATTACAGTGGCCTATTCCCAACCACAGGATTACAGTATAGGACAAATACACATGGAACAATTAAACTCACAAATATTACTAATAAGCAAAGCCCAGAATAGAATACATTGACTTACAAATAACATCTTCAAATACATCCAAAAATGTGAAATGGAGCACTGATCTGTTAGATCCACCTACTTCCTGGGAGGAAAATGCAACCAGGGAAGGAAGAGAAGGGAGTTTCGCTCTCCTTCAGCCCACCCCAATCCACCCCTTCTTTCTTTTAAAGCAAAACCAAAAAGAGTACCTCCCTTTTTTTTTGTTCTGTTAAATCTCGGTTCCGAAGAGAACCATCACAGTAGCCAGACATTGAAGACAGTCTCCAAAGTACTGCAAACTTAGAGATACAGCAATGGTCACATTGGCAAGACCTTGAGAGAACAAACAGGTCCAATACAAACTGCCAGAGCCGATACCACCATCAGAGACTCTCGGGCAATTCAATGATTTCAAAAGGGCTCAGAGACTTGCATGAAGTCATCAAGCTCAGGGCAGATGGCCAAAATGCTTCTGCCTCCTTGCACAGGGAATAAAGCTGTTGGAAAGCCAGGATCCTTCCCACAGCGGCTGGGCCCAAGGCTCACTGATTTGTGCAGGAGCTGGTCAGTGACCTCATTCTTTAAAATTCCTGTGCTTCAGCCAGGGTCAGCTTCAGGCTAACAGGCTACAGTGGAGAGATGCCTTCAGATGCCCTGCACAGGACTCTGCAGAGACACCACAAAGTCTTCACCCACATGTGGGATTCTGCCTGGGAAACTCTCTGCTCCATGCAAAAAGCTGAGAGGAAACATGGGAAAGCCCTGCAGGAGTAACTCTAATGCTACTTGAGAGATTCTGGCTTGTCTTTGAGGCCACAACTGCCTCACAAGGCTGTGCTGGGAAAACTCTCTCACCATAAAAAGAGCGGGGAAAAACAGGAAGGCTGAGCCATGTGCCCAAGGCTGGAACACCTCTGACTTGCTGCATCCTTTCCTCTGCTTCTCCCAGCATCTTTGTAATACTGTGAAGGGACTTGGCTCATTACAACCACTATCCTACCTAACAGGCACAGGTGCTTCCTCTGAGGCCAGCCTGCCTTTGAGGTTTGTTTCCAGAATTAGTACCATAAAGAAACGACCATAACCAAGGTCACGATCGAACAGCTGAACCCTCCAACCCTCCCTGGCATGCCACAAAAAAAAAGCCAGAGAAGCATCAAGGCACAATGGTGAATGCCCTTTTGAGAATGTGCCTTAAAAGAATCAGTGCAAAGAGCTGAGATTGCTGCTATTACAAAAGTCACCTTTTAGATACTTAAAAGACTGTGGTAAAAAAAATCATCGCCCCTGGCTGTGATGCTGGCTCTGCTACAGCATCGTGAGGGGACAGTGTAAAACCTTCAAGTTCTGAACAGTGAAATGAGCTTTGCACCTCCCTCCAGATTTTTGCAAGGGAAAACAGCACTCCTGGGTGGTCAATGCATGTCTTCTATAAGAGGCAGGAGAGCAAAACAGCCATGATGTACCTGGGGTTTTCAGTACCATCCAGTTCCTCTCCCTATGCCACCTGCTTGGTTTCTATTTTTGCTGTTGTTCAAGAGATTCCAGAAAAGAATTTTGTGTTGTGTTTTTCTCCCCCTTAGCAGATATTGATTGCAGTCTCACTGAGATCTCCAGAGGGGATTTCAAAAGGAGGCCGTGACTACCTTCCCTCTGCCAATTTATCAGCTCTGCATTACACAGATATAGGGCTTCCAGCACGGTCTGTTAAATGCAGCAGCCTACAGGAATACTCAAGAGAAAACAGAATTTCCAATTTACCGTCTACCATTAACTTCCAGAAAGATTTGAGCCGTGGAACACAATGTGAGAACTCAAATTTAACACTTGGCTGGACACTGGCGGAATACCAGGTCTGAGGAGGAGAAACAACACGGAATGAAGTGACATGCAGAATACCTGAGGAATTCAGAGCTGTGGAATGGACATTCAATTCACCATCAATAGCCATGATGAAAACAGGCAGTGGGGAGGGAGGAAAAGCCCTAAAATAGAAATTGGGCATGAAAACAGTACAGATTTCAGAACAGACTAAGACAGGGAAGGAATTTTTCCAGATCAAGCCACCCTCAGACCCACAATTGTAGGAACAAAGGTACTGTAATCGCTTTCTTTCCCTAGGAAACCTTCGGAACCACCCCAGTGCTCGCTGGCAAGGCACCGATTGTTGCACTACAGTCAGTGGTGGCCAGGAGAGCCGTTCATGTGCTTGTCACTGCTGAGAACATCCGTGCTGTAGAGGCCATCCAGGTACACCTGGGAAATCTCCGCTACCAGGCTCCTGTCTGGAGTGGACTGTGCCATCCCATAGATGGCTCCCTAAGCAGAGAAGAGCAGGCTGTTACACAGGAGAAACACCCTCAGCCCAGACACCCCTTCATTATCTGCTGGCCTCCTCACCATGCCGGTGGTCTTGGCGTTGAGGTCCTTCATGGTGTCCTGGATGCTGTCCCTGACATCCTTCAGGAACTGCTCAGCAACGCCGGGCTTTGTGTGCAGCTGCGTGATGCAGAGATGGATGCTGGGCAGGCAGGGCAGAAGGCAGAGATTAACCACCTTCAGTACACATAGCTCCACATCTTCTGAGCATCCCACAGCAGCTGAGCCCTTCTGTGGCCAGTGATAACTGTATATCTCCTTAAAACACTTAGGGTAACCCCTGCAAAATGCTTGCTAGAACCAGCTCCTTCCTGACTTCGCAATTAGGTTAAAGTTTCTCACCTCATTCCAGGTACCTCTGGTGAGACAAATGCAGCTGCCTTACTGTAAGCACAGTGACCCCTGCCATCACTTCCCTCTCCTTGCTCTGCAGCTTTTAAGCCATCACCAGAAGGAAGCACCCACCTCTGAACTGCCACCTCAGGCTCTCTGGACTTTGCTTCACATGGCCAGTCAAAATTTTTTTCAGTGCAGCTGCATCTGGGAGCACTGGCCCCTTTTGCCCACAAAAGCCCAATTTCCCACTTAACAAAAGTCTCTGACAAAGAATAATTTTACATTGAAAATTATCAGCTCTTCACTGTTGTTTTAAATTCCTTCATCTTCAGCGGGCAGGAAGAAGACAGTAAAAATAAATCAATCAATCTACAAACTCTCAGTTAACTAAACATGAGATACAGCCTTGGTTATATTTTTCTGCTTGTATTAGATAGAGGCAAATAGAAATATGGTATGTTCTCTGCCAGGCTCATTAAAATTACTATTACTTTGTCTTCGCTGCTGTATAATGGCAATTACAAAAGTGATTCCTGCTCCGCAGAGTAAAGTTCTACATACAATTTATCAGCTATGGACAACAGTACTCAGCAAATCATGAGAGCTACATGGCCTGAAGCTGATCATCTTGCATACCCTGGCTAAATACATCACTCCCTGGTCTCCACACACTCACCTTGGTGGGAACTGTAGGACGTTCAAGTTCCATCCTTTTGCAGCTAAAAAATTAGATAATCGATAGATGTCAAAAGTGTCCGAGCCAATGGAGAGGACAGACACCTCTGGCTTCCCAAAAATGAAGATGCTGTCAATTTTTCTCAACCTTGAATAGAAGGAGGAGAATAGAAATGACTGATTAGGGTTACAGGGTTCAGACATTCTGTCCACCCAGCTGGAGCCTTAAAGGAAAAGCTGCAGAAGGGAACAGATGGCAGTACATTTCCACCCAAAAATCATGCCCCCAGCCTGGGCCATTGAGACTTGCCAGAGGACCTGGGTTATTACATACCCTAAAGTCAAGTAAACTCAGGAAGAAATGGAAAAGAGGGAAGACAGAAAAGCAAGAGAACACAGAAAAGCAGAGAAAATCAGCTTCTCTTACATAGCCACCCAAGCACCCAAAAAGGAAGAGTATAACCCGTCTTCTGTACTCCTTCCAGATTCCTCCTCAGACACGGCTGAGGGAGAACGAATTCTCAAAGTCAAGCTGAATAAAGGTGCCTGCACCCTTCCCATCTGTGTCCCTCAGCTATCTGGGCACAAATGTTCTCTGCCCAGTAGGTCCCACCCAGCAGGTACCCAGGAAAAACAAAACAAAAGCAGTTTGGAAGGACGGCTGAAGAGCAGGACCCACACACTAGGGCAACCACGTACTCGGATTCGAGGAAACGGGCTGTTTTAATGATCCTCTTCGTAGCCTCAACATAGCCTGACTCTCCGATGTGGAGCAGGGTTGCCCAACATGCAGCTATGATCCCACCAGGCCTGGAGCCTGCCATGGAGGGGGAGGCATAAATTCCCCCTTGCCAGTCAGGGGCTATAAAGAACTGGTACTTCCTGTAGTCCTTGTCACTGTAGAGCACCACCGAGGAGCCCTTGGGAGCGTAGCCGTACTGCAAGAGGCACAGGAAGGGTTAGAAAGCAGCAAGGGGGCACAGGAATGCATCAAAGTCCTCACCAAGATCCCATTTGTGGATCTGCTGGAGACAAAAAGGCTCTGCAGAGGGCTTGGGACAGGCTGGATGCACAGGCAGAGGCTCAGCAAGGCAAAGTGCCAGGTCCTGCCCTTGGGTCACAGCAACCCACTGCAGCTCCAGGCTGGAGCAGAGGGGTTCAAAAGCTGGAAAGGGCCTTGGGGTGCTGGTGACAGTGGTGATGAGCCACCATGTGCCTATGTGGCAATAGCACCTGGCTTGGATCAGGACTAGTGTGACCAGCAGAACCAGAGGGCAGTGATGGTCCCTCTGTGCTGGGGGCCCTTGAGTGCTGTGTCCAGTTCCGGGCCCTCACAGCCAGAGAGCCCAGGAGGGGCTGGAGCGTGTCCAGGGAAGGGGAAAGGGGCTGGAGCCCCAGGAGCGGCTGAGGGAGCTGGGGAGCTCAGCCTGGAGAAAAGGAGGCTCAGGGAGGGCCTTCTCACTCTCTGCAACTCCCTGACAGGAGGGTGGAGCCAGGTGGGGGTCAGGTTCTGCTCAGAGAAACAAGTGACAGGACAAGAGGAAACAGCTTCAAGTTGTGCCAGGGGAGGTGAAGGATGGAAATCAGAAGTTTCTTTGTGGAGGGGGAAAAAGGGGCTGTCAGGGTTGAAGGGGTTTCCCAGCAAGGTGGTGGAATCTCCATGTCTGGAGGTGTTTCATGGAATGAGTGGATTTGGCACTCAGTGCTCTGGTTTGGTTGATAAGGTGGAGACTGCTCACAGGTTGGACTCAATCTTGGAGGTCTTTTCCAACCTGAGGGGTTCTGTACTTTGGCACATTGCACAAAACACGTGAACAGTGCAGCCCCTACCGCTGCAGTGCTCCACACAGTAGGGAAGGAATGCCTGAAGGCCAGGATGGCAACAGGAATCACACCCCAAAAATGAAAGCACAGGAAGACCCCTCTCCCCAGTCCTTACCTTGTGGGTGTCAGCAGAAATGCTGGTCACACCTTCCACACGGAAGTCAAAGGGACGCTTTAGGGGGAACCCTGCCTTGTCCATGAAAGCAATAAGGAATCCACCCAGGCAGGCATCCACATGGAAAGGGATTTTGTACTTCACTGCAAGCTGTGTGTGAACAAGAGATCAGGGGACAAAATGATGTGGCTGGGGCACCCAAACTCCAGTCACCAAAATCTATTTGACATTTCACAGTTAAATGTTCACTGAACCCTCTGAGAGCATGACACAACTCTCAAGCCATGGAGGACAGGCAATGTGGAATGGCTGGCTGTGGGATGCCTTTTCCTGCCTTCCACACACAGAAAAAACAATGTGGCATTTTGGTAGTTTGCTGTGTTTGCCAAAGGAATGTGACAACATTGTATGACAGGAGTATCCACAATAAAGTAAAAGGGTGTGAGCCAAATGAATAGAAGGTCAGAGGCCCTGGCTGGTCACATACAAAATAAATAGCTGGAGCACAGAGAGGAAAGAAATCAAGAGGTGTGTTCAGAAAATAAGATCCCAGCCTTTGACGCCTACTCCCTCCACGTGTTCCTCAGACTTCCACATCAATTTTGCTACAACCAGCAGACCCTAAATCAAAGCCTTTTCACCAGGTTAGTAATTTCGGTGTTCTTTCCTTTCAGGTAACAAAGAACAAGCACTTTTGGTTGGTCTCACAGTCACACATTCCCCTCACTCCCAAACTGCATCCTACATACCCTGCTGTTGGTCAACAGCTCATGTGAGGACAGTAATACCCTTCCAGCCAGTGGGAGCCCCCCACTAAACTCACTGCTCAACATCCTGGAACCTCTCTACTCTTCTTATGCTGGTTTTACTGCTACAACACACAAGTTCCTACAGGTAGGGGTTATCCTACCTCTGCCACCTCTTCAATGGGGTCCATAATTCCATGTGGGAACTGTGGAGCAGAACAGACCAGCATGGCTGTGTTCCTCGAGACAGCTCTCCTCATTGCCTGAAGATTTAAAGAGAGAAGATACTCACATTCCATTTACCAAGTGCTATCCTGCCAAAAACGATAAAGAGTGAGAACATGCAGAGTCTGGTCTTAAAAACCAATGCATAAAAGTATACAGAGAGGAAGGCAACGAGCTACAACCACCTATCCACTTGGAAATACCATAATATTTTTGTTCATCCTTCTATGAAATCTGGGGCTACTTATGAAATGCATAAATTACCTGAGTCTAAATGAATCCCATGGGACAAAGGGATAACATCCAATTATTTCAAATATAACTTCATCTGCAATGGCACCTACTCGAGCTGTTTTTCATTGTTTCCAGAAAGCATTCCACACTCTATCCACTGACTCGCTACCTGAACAGGAAGATTTCTTGCCTAGTTGCTGTGTAATGCAAATTTCCTCACAGAGAGAGACTGAAGTGATACCTGAACATCTACTTCCATAGCCTTAGTCAGTGGTATTTGGATCAGCTTCATCCCAAAGTAATGTGCAGCCTTGTCAAAGGCGGCGTGGGCGCTCACCGGGACCAGCCTGGAAAAGGAACAGATCAAATGAATGTAACATGTGCTGTCTCCTATCTTGAGTGGCAGTGGCTGAACAGCTTTAATTAACCTTGTTTTCTGAGGACCCATATCATTATCAGAGCCTTAAATGTTAGAGGGAAGAACCATCAGTGTTTTCTTTTTATATTTTCCTCTCAAAGCAATTAACCAGAGAAGTATTTTCCATGCACCATTTAGAAAAGAGGCAGCACATAAGAGACAGCAAATCCTCTATTAGCAGTGCAATGATTAGCACAACTCCCCTTGAACACTTCAAAGGGCCTGACAATCTCCGCTCGAGAGCAGAGCTGATCCAAGCAGGCTGCCTAGAGCAGCAGACAGGTATTGCCAAAATACAGCTGCTCAGCACAGCCCCCAGCAACATCTGTGCCCCCTAGTCTGCTTTAAAACTTCCTGTGCTTTTGAACTCTTCTTTCCACACAGGTTTCTCTCCTCCAGACAGAGATGGACAAGTAATAGGTGGCAATGAGCTATGAAATGAAGGATTATTGAGGTCCAGGCCATCTCAGCTCAAGGAGACAGTAAATCCCAAAAGCCCCCAAAGGAAGAAGCTGTGGTGGCACCACTCACATTTCTGGCTGTTTGATGCCTCTCTCATAAGCCAGGTCTCTGTATGCCTTGCAGGCCATCAGGATGCTTTCAGTCCCTCCAGATGTCATCTGCCATCAGAAAAGAAGCAAAGAAGGAAAAACAACAATGGGTTGCAGGAAGTAAAGGCAGAAAGGGGATGTAGGCACAGCATGTCTTGCCTCTGCTTCGGAGGTGCACGGGACAACTCAGGGTTTAAAGGGCAGCAGAATCCACTGAACAGCACGAGGCAGCTTTCTGACACTCAGCTTGAAAATACACATTTAAATGTTGAATCCTCTATTTAAATGGGACGGGGGAATGAGGAAACAAACAAAAAGTATAGAATTCCAGAGCCCAGCAGGAAGGGACCACATTGCACAGTCACCTCACCTCACAAAATTACTTGTAATTAAACACTTGATAACCAGGGGATTGTTTATCTGTATTACAGATTAATTATGCCACATATACGGAAATAACAAAGTTGATTCTGTGTTAAGTCAGCTGAAGTCCAGCAGGATTTATTAGGTCTGGAGCAGTGCCACGCCAAGGCACAGAGTCATCTCAGGGTTGGCACCACTCCTGAGCTATAACACCTTCCCAGAACCTGGAATGCTGCAAGACTTGGAGCTCTCTCCCACCTCCTCTCTGCAGAGGCCAGCCTAGATCAATACCAGAACTTCTAACCCCTCAGGGACCCAAGAAATTTTACACCAGGAGGAATTTGTGCATTCCTCTCCCCAGCCAGTCCCTCAGTACCCACACCACCAACTAACCCAGCTGTCCCAGCCCTCTTCACCCTGACCACAGGGTTTGCATCAGGAGGTTAAAGAGAGGAAGGCACACACAAGTTTACTATTGCATACTTGAATTCAAGAGCTGGTGAAAATACATAAATTAAACTCTTTACAGGAAGAATTCCTCAGGTGGGAGGACTGTCTCTTGTGGGTTGGCTTTTATGAGTTCTGGCACACAGGGGACACTGGGCACAACCTTCCCCAGTAAAATTTTAATCTGGGAAAATGTGAGGTTGATTTTTCAAGCAGCCTGCTGGAGGACTGATTTACTGGGTGGGCCATAACCTGAGGATATGGGGTAGCTGGGACATTTATACTGTTACTAGAGGTTCAGGTAAATGAGGAATCAAAATCTACTTACACTGCTTATGGGGAACTAAATTTGCTCTTCAGACCTGCTGAACCAACTGCAACTTCCCCTTTTAACCTCTTCCTCCTCAAAAATAAACATAAAAGGAACCTCATCACATTTGTATGCCTTATGATATCTGGAAGTTTGGCTTTTCCTTTGGTTTTTCCCCGCTGACATAGCTGCAAACCCCAAAAATACCAAGAAGTGTGACTGTGTGGCAGTGACTAAACATGAAGTACAGAGATAAGGAACAAAGTTAACAGCCTGCCAAGATTTGTTCCTAACACAACCCAAGCCAGGAGCAGTTGCTGCCACAGGCAGTATGAAAGTAACTGTCACACCACAGACAAATCCTGCTTTTTGGGGGAAGTTTAAAAGCAACAGCTGTGAGAGACAAAACCTAACAGAGCCTCACACTGGATAAAGACATCGCTGCATTAATTGTGAAGCAAATGGATGGCAGCAGGAACACAAAGTTTTAAGGGTTTTATGGGCTGTGGCTGTGCCACTCACTTTCTCAATGCCTTTTATGAAAAGATCTGTCAGGTTGTGATTATCTTTGGGAGAAAAAAACCCAAAAAACCAGCAGGTGATACACTGCCTTCCCATTGGGTGGGAGAAGAAGAATGGGATTACTGCATACTTATACCTATCCTTGCAACACTGCTTAGCATAATGATTGTGAAAGCTTTGCGAGGAAGGACGTGAGGATCTTGGGATTCGTGTTACTGAACACCAGGCCTGCTCCTTGTTGGGCCGCATTCCCTACAGTCACCTAGATAATCTGCTCTTGAAAAAGCAACCTCTCTATACAGTCTTATTCCCATTTCAATCCTAACATTAAAACACCAACATCTTGCCTTCATATGTAACAAGCCTTTCCTCAAAGTCTGGCTTTATCCCCTGCATGGAAATGCTGAGCCACACACAGTCTTTGGTAGGTCAGAGCCAACACTTGTCAGCAGTCAGTTACATGCAGGGTAAGGAAGAGCATCCAGGATGGATCCTTCTCCCAGGTACCCAGACTGGCATGCAGACAACCACACAG
Organism: Illadopsis cleaveri; assembly: GCA_013399915.1. NCBI lineage: Eukaryota > Metazoa > Chordata > Aves > Passeriformes > Timaliidae > Illadopsis > Illadopsis cleaveri. The sequence goes on along the minus strand of VXBB01000019.1, from coordinate 29,029 downwards.
AGAGCTTGTTCAGACAGCTTAAAATCCACCCAAAAAGCTGAGTTTCAGCCAGTTCACCTTCCTAAATTGGCCCACAGTCAGTATCATGAGTCTCCACCACAGAGAAGTGCCCGAGTCTGGAGCAGCACCTTTATCCCAAGCGCAGCTCCAACAGCAAAATCCTCTTGGTCCACATGGATTATACCTGTGGATGGAGCCTGCTCCTTTACAGAAGGCTTTGTCAGCTTAGCCACTGACAGCAAACTCGTTCTGCTGTAGCCAGAGCCTGAATCACTGTCACAGGATCCAACTTCCCCAGTGCCTGCGGCGCCGACACCTGGCCAACACGGTGATTCAGCATCCGCCAAGGGCTCACACACATTCTTCTCTCCCCTCAATGAAAGTCCATAGGCTCGGGACATGCCATGGGGAAAAGGGGCTGGAAACAGGCATTGTTTTAAGCAGCTCTGCAACCCTCCACTATCTTCAAAGGCCAGGCAAAGTGTGGGGGGAAAAGGAAAGTAAACAGACATTTTGTGTTCTTGATTTATTTGTTGTTTAGCAAATGGGAGGGGATAGGAGAGAGCACAGGGAATAAATATCCCTCCTGCTTTCCAAACTCACTTCCATTGTTCCCTCCCTCCAAATCCCAGTGCTCTGGAACCTCAACATTACAATAGCAATAAGAGATATGGTCCCTATTCCAGGATTCCTTTGGCCATGTCACTGTCAAACTGTCAGACATTAAAGAACCACTTTGGTTCGTGGTCTCTGAAGTTTTGCTTCCATTTTCACCTGAAGAAGCATGTCCACTCAGACCCTGGAGACAAAGCTGACCAAAAGTTTCACTGAGCTGAACCACCCCACAAATTAAAAAAAAAAAGCAAACTACAATTATTTTCAAGGGTAACAGAGTGAAAAAACACACCACAATCCACTGCATGATCATAAAGTTGTAGCAAACTCCCATAAAACCCCTGGAAACCTGCATGTTGTAAATTCCACAACTTGTGTCTCTCAAGGTGACCTGCTCATTACTACAGATAAAATCTGACAGACCTCCACAGTTTAAGTCCCCCTCAAGACACATCACTCATATCTCCCTACTTTAAATGCGCAGCCTAAGTTTTGAAGCCACAGAATTTGGGGAGAAGAGACAAAATGGGTTTCTACAGGAAGCTTAGGCTTGCATCTGGTGATTTGGTGTTCTCTCTCCTGTTCCCAGCTGTAGACTAAGTGGAAGAAGAATACAGAGAGATCCACATCAAATACTCACATGTCACCCACATACAGAATTTTTCTCTACGATTAAAATGTGCCCTTTCCTTTAAAAGTTCAAAAAGCTACTTTAAAAAAAAAATACTGCAGCTTGCATAAAAGTGGTGATTTCTCTCCAAATTGCAGCAGAAATCCACACAGCCAACACTGCAAATCAAAGCACCTTGTGAACATGAACATATCAGACAAGAACAAACACCCCTGTTTCTCTTCCATGTGCTAAGCTTAATTAGTCCTTCCAAATCATTGCAAGAATGTGATTAGAATCTTCCAGGCACCCAAACTCACCAATTCCTGTCTCTGTGCTCTTGCATAACACAATTAAAGTAAGAACAATAGTATTAATTAGTGAGAAACAGGAAGCATCCATCCACTGCTGAAAATGATTACTTTACAACTGCTTAAAAACTTGACACATCTCTCTGAGCAATTTAAGGCAAAGGCATGTCTGAACCCCCCCTAACCACCAGGGCATTGTCAGAGCTTTTATGCCCATGTCAACAAAAGAGAATTACAGCCCACATGGCTCAGCTAAAGGCAACTCCTGTAAATAATGCAAGCTGCTCATCTGATTTAACACTCAGAAATGTAAAAAAGAGAGGTGTCATTTTGGCATTTATGAAACACACCCAAAAACCTTCAAAGAGGAAGCTCCCCAGAGATCTTGCTGAGGGAGACAACCACATGACACAGGGCAGGACCACACAGAGATCCCAGGCTGCTGAAAACCTTGGGAACAGTATGGATGTATCACTGGGCTGCTTTTCCCAGACTGAGCAGCAGAGTATTACTGCCACAAAGTGCTGTGGAAATCAGAGCACAAAGGAAGTGAAACTGCCTCACTGAGAAGTCCATACAGAAACTTTTTGGTGCTTTCCATGCAGCACAGATGCAGACACTATCTCCAGAAACACTAACGAGTTCCATCTGCCTTCAGGGACCACCACTAACAAATTGGCCAAGCAGTCTCTGCTGCTAAAATCAGGTTAGTACATCCTGTGAACAGGGGCCCAGCACTAAAACACTGCCTCTCAGAGGTGACAGTGAGGAAGTTCAGGGGGGAAAACAGCAGTTGTTCTAAATCTCAACACTGCAAAAGTTGAATCGAGTAAACCAGAGGCCTTCTCAGTAGAATGAGCCAGCAGACCCTCTTGAACAGATTAAAGATAGCTCAGAGCATTGCACCTTCCCTGGTTTGGCATTAAAACTTCTCTGCTTTACAGTCTCATCAGTTATAGAAGTGTAACTGCAGCACTGAGTCACCAGCTGCAGCAGGACCTTCCCAAGACAAAAAGCAAATCGTCAGTTTGAAAAAATGCTCTTTTTAATTGAGTTTGTAACTCTCCAAGCTTCCAGAAATTATTCTGAAATGTTAATTCAGTTCTGAGGAGAAGAAAAGAAAATAAGAGAAGTCTTTGAGCCCAGCTGCTTAAAGAACATGTGACCTTCATATACCAATCCATATCTCTCCACCAGTCATCAGCAATTCTGGACACTTCACAGTCAGGAAGAGCAGTGGGAGGAAGACAAGAAGTCCACTGGAAACACTCATTCAGACATGATAATTACAGGGGTGCAATTAGTCTTCCATTTCCAGCCAATCAGCTTCCCAGCCCTCCCCTTCTCCCTGCAAATGGGGCTGTGTCCAAGCAGCTAGGACAGAACCCCACAGCAGGTTGTGCACTTCCCTCTTTGCTTTGTGGCACCGTCCTCAAGAGCAAGAGGAGGACAGAAGGAAAAGCAGGATTCCCCAAAGCATATTCATGCAGGTCTCACTTCGGCTGCAGCAGTTTTTTACCTCTTCTGACCTTCTCTTAGGCAATTCCACTTCTCCATTTCAATGGAAGAGCACCCAGGGCCAAGGCTGACACTTTTACATCACGTTTTATGTAACAAAACTCGAAGAACCCCAGCGCAGGCTTCAGCAAGCAGAGTTCCCCAAGCACCCATCAGAGGCACACAGCTGGATCAGCTGATGTCCCAACTCCTGATAGTTGGGACAACTGATAAATGAGTTCCAACAGCTTCATGCCCAGCTCCTGCCCCACTCCAGAAATAATCTCCCCGGTGTTCTCAGCACTGCAAGCCAGAAAGAAGCTCAGGTAAGGTGAAATGGTTTTTATAAGCAAAGAGTTCCTCCTCTAAACTTGAAGGCGGTGCAAGGAATACAGTCTTGAGAAGAAAAGTCAGGTCAGAGGGTGTCACCTCCTCCTCTCAAAGGCAATCACATCTTGCACTCCCACACAGTTGAGTTCATCTTCAATCCCACTGGGAGTCTGGTCCCAATTACACCTTCTAAAAAGCTACTCCAGTACTCAGCTCCTTAACACAAGCAAGCCTTCAGCTGATAGGAAAAGCCCACTCAAGGCCAGTTCAGGTCATAAGCTCTCGTGTCAACACTGCCTTCCAACACTGAAAGCATCAGTTTAAGAACACACATTTGGACTCTTGCTGGGAATTTTATCAAGGCTGTAAAACTGCTTTGCACTGGAAGGCCACATGAGCCTGGGAACACAGCTTTCCAGCTGGACAGCTGACAATCCATGCCATGCCTGCTTGTTGGTGAGTTGCCAGCCAGCCGGCCCTGCCCTCGAGCTCAGCAATCTGGCAGGCTCACAGATTTCCAGCTCAGAGACCAGAACTATGGGGAGCTTCACAGAGTGACACTTCTCTGTTCACAATTCCCCACTGACATCCAGCCAGGCTGCATTACACCAGCTCTCTTTTCCAACTGTCATCAAGCCTGTATCACTTAAGAGCAGGAAAAAAAGCTGAAGTAAATGGTCGTGTTTAGAGAACTGTTTTTCTGAGTGAAATTATCTCTCATAAAGCTTCACCAAGAAGAGGAATTAAGCAACCTCCACACAGCTGGCATGGAATACACCAGAATGAGCTTAACCTCATGCTCATCTGGAGAGCACAAGGTGCATTTGCACTTTTTAAAGTCAAAAATACCCAAAATGTTCAGGGCAGTCGAAGACAGGCTACTTACAGCACCACAAGAGTTGGGGCCCCCATGGAAGAGTGTACAGGCAATCCTCACTACTTCTGCTTCCATCTTCCTCAGACCAGGGAATATATCTGGATGGAGAGGATTACTCCAGGCAAACTCTTCATACACCTTCAGAAAACAAAGAGAGAAAGTTAAACTTGCAGATGAGGCTTTGAGAACTCCCCATGTGCACTGCAGAAGCAAATTAGCTGCATTTTACTGAAAGAATATTACAGGACTTAACTGCTCCTGCAAGTAAATGCCAGAAGCTGGGAAGCTGAGGAGTAAATAAAGAAAAAGTAAATGTTTTTATATTCACACCTCTGAAGTGATTCTACAGCACAGCAGAATCTCTCATTGTAAGGAAAGATCTAATAATTTTGCTGTTTTTAAAGAAAAACACAAGATACAGCTTGTAATTGCTTTACACAAATCAAGAAAAAAAAGTGACTTTGCAGAACTTGTTCTTAAGTTTACTGTTAAGAGGGGGTTCTGAGGCAGGCAGTAAAGCACAAATGCCCACCCTCACCACAAGAAAAGTGGCTGTGGAAACCAGTATTTCTGCTCATTCCACAACTGTGGACTCACAGGATACAAGGCTGGAACAGGCCAGTCCCAACCTCCTGCAGTTCAGATCAAAAAGCAACTGCAGGGATGTTAAATAAAATCCAGCAAAACAACCCAGTGAATAATCAGCACAAACAATGGGAATGTTTCCACAAAGTGATCCAAGCCAAGGCCCCTCCAGAAAGGCTGCTCTGAGCTTTGTTTCCTCAAAAGCGGCACAGAAAACGTCAACATGAGGAAGAGAACAGCAAGAGCAACCACCAAACAGAGCTCATTACAGCTGCTACAAAAGCTGCTCCCAGGAGCAAGAGGGCCAGGCTTCCCTTTCTAACAAAACAACTCTGGAAGGAGATGTACTTGAAAACAAGCCTTTAGGCTGTTTAGGTTATTTTGCAGCCTTCTCAAAGGGAGAAGTTCCTGAGCAGGTAAACAGACCTCACAAAGATGCCATTGAAGCGTGCCTGTACTCCATTGTCTAAGATTTGGACCACACAGCTATGCCAAAAAACATTTCCCAAAGTTTCCCTTTTGCTCAAACCAAGAAGAGTTTGGTTTTTTGCTCAGTGAAAGTTGTTCCAGTACCAGTCTACAAGTTCACTTGTAATTACTAACTACTTTCTCACTCAAAACAGCACCTCATCTGATTAGATCCCAGTTATCTCTACAAGGTGTTTTCACAGGGACAGTTACGTAGCCAGAGTGATGCTGCCCAAATTGCCACTAATTCCCCTTCCCAGACTTAAGTTTTATATCTTCCTTATTTACTTTAGGATGCTGGAACAGCTCTGAGGGGTTTCTGGTCACCCTGAAATGCAAAGTTTGCCTGCTTGTACTTTACCTTCACCAGCAGGTGGGTGAGTTTCTCTTCACCACTGTACACAGTCCCAGAGACTTTCCCATCCTGCCAGCGTACATCTCCTGGAAGAGAGGGAAGTGCACACTGCTCACAAACACAGCCGTTCCCAGCCAGGGTGGAAAAGTACACAGAAAATCCCCTCAGTTCCACAAAAGAGGACTCAGCTTTTGAGATTTCCCTGAGTTTTGTGGGCCAGGGACAGCTGTGTGTGAAGCTGAGTGCCTGGCACCGTGTGAACTTAGCAAACAGCAAGTAAACGGCGACTAAAGAGTCAGCACATAACCAACATCTAGCTGGAGCAAGCAGTTATATTAATAAATAATCCACTTAATCCCCAACAGTCTCCCCAAACTGCTGCCCAACCAACTGGACACTAAATTAAAGCCACTTTCAAAGAGTACCCACCACCACTGTAAGCTGAGAAGAGATGGAAAAGCCAAGTTTGTACTGCTAAAATCCACAGTGCTGGCACCTCGATTAAATTTCACCTAAACTGGTACTTCCAGGCAATTCCAAAGTGGAGTGGGGGGGTGGGAAGGGGAAATAGAGGGGACTTTAGAAAAGAAAAAAGAACGCAGTGAAGAAAGGAAACAATAATGTAAGAGTAATTTAAGAGAAAACACACAGAAGATACATTAGCAATACACAGCAGTAGAAAAGAAGCAAGTTGTTCCAGGACACCCGATCATGAAACTGCTTGTTTCTGAAATTGGAGCAGATGCACTGTTCTAGCAGACAATTCAAGGCATTTCTCAAATTTGGGATAGGAGCAAGGTAGTCATATCTTCTCCTCTGGACAGCAAGTCACCCAAATTTTTAACAGGCACACAAATCAGGGGGAACATGTTTACATGACAGGCAACTCAAATTAAGTGTCAGACACTGCTTGTGTGGACTCAAGCCAGGAGAGCATCATCATCACTCTTCCTTAAAAGGCTTTTTCAAGGCACAAACCATTGTCCCTCTTAATTGAGGTCATAGGCTTGGAAATTCCCTAACAATCCTACTTGGAAGACTTTTTTTTAAATTTTGAGTATTTTCTGGGGCTTCACATTTCTGGTAAAAGTCAAACATCAAGGCAACTGCTCAGAAATGCAATCCAAAAAGTGAACTTCCTCCATATTTCTCCTCTCCTCAGCTCTCCCATCTCTCCATCAGCCTAGAATTCTTGTGGAAGGAATAGCATTTCAATGTAAGTATCTGAACACAGCATTAGAACCCTTGAATCTCAGTCACGTCCAGAAGAAAAACAGACAAAGATTTGCAAGGGGACAAAGTATTTAAGCTGAACCCATAAGCAGGAGTCACTGGGACTCATTTAAGAGAGGAAGTGTCATGTTTGGTGTCTGCTGCAGTACAGACTCACCTTTTGAGCTGTACTCTTTCATCTTCTGCAGCACTTCAGGCTGGCTCATGCCTTGTTCTGGCAGTGCTTTGATATAATCCTTTTCATCTTTCAGGAAGGATAAATTGGAAGCGACATCATTCAAGGCTTCATCAATCTTCTTTTGGATCTAAAAAGAAAGAAAAAAGCCTATCAAAAAACGGCACTGGTCAAATTCTAAATAATTGCTGAGTGTGTGCAGGAGAGGACCTGCTGCCTACCTCTGTGGTGTTGATGGAACAGACAGGAACTGCTCCACTGGGAGCTTTGACTCCTTTCCTTAGTGCTTGAGAAAATAAAACTCAAGGGAAAAAACTGCATTTTTATCCAGCAAACCTTTTCAAGTCACAGTTTTTAATCTGTAGAGGTCTTCAGATGTATTGGTTTGTCCTTGCCTCCTCTACCACCACACACATGGTTTAGAAACTCATAAAAACAGACACATAATAAAGAAATCTCCACCACAGACACAGTTCAGAGATTTCTTTCTTCCCACCCACACCCTGTACTCAGGAAACCCCAGACTTCTTCTCACAACACATTCCAAAGTGAAGATTCTTCTTCCAGGCAACACAGATTGTGATATTGACTTTTGGACATTGGAATGTCTGAAAGTCAAGGCCTCTTTGTGAGCACCTGATAAGTTATCAGGTATCAACCTACCAAAGAGCAGAAAGAGGACCTAGAGGAGTGCCTGGGAGGCACTGCTCCTAGAGGAGCAGTGTTAGCCCTGAGAAGGGAAGTCTGGACACAACAGGTATTGTATAAAGCATCCTTTTCTAACAAGCAGGCAAGAAACAGAAGCAGAAGAGAATTTGTCTGATCAAGGGCTACTCAGGTTAGGAGCTGAAAGCTGGGACACTTTCAGGCCAGGGAAGGATTTAATCCCTTCCAGAGGGATGTGGGAAAAACTGGAGAACTCCTTCCATCTCCAAAGCAAAAGGAAAAAAATTCCTCTGTGCTACTCTCTTTGGATAAAATTGCCTGGAACAGATCTGACCCCTAGAATCAATGTGTAAATACACCAGCACAGCAAACAGCAGGAAGTGCAATCAAGTGTGATACCATAGCTTACGAGGTAAAATAAACCCAGCTGTGCATTTCTTCATCCCGAGTCCTTAGCGTGCTAAAACATGCTGACAGTTGTGGTTTCAAGTTTTTATTAAAAAAAAAAACCACACCAAAAAAACCCCACACAAGCTCCCAGACACTACAGCTCATGTGTAATTTTAATGATTACACAGAGTGCTGATATCCTCCTGCTAACTTTTGCTAATAGTTATCTGAGCCCTGAACTAATCATGGCCAGTTGCTTGATTAAAATAAATGCCCTTCCACATTGCTCAACAAACCCTTGCCTGTCTCACACTTCACACTGCTTCAGAAGAATGACTCCAGTTCAATCCTGTCCCTTCTTCCAGAATTAAAATAATTTTCTTAAAAATCTAACAATGAGGAAACGTTGCTGGAGAATTCACTCATTCTTGGTTAATATAAATAGCTCAATAGCTTAAAAAGAGGTGGAACCTCCTTCTTACGGGAGTGATACGACGACAAAAAGATTGGGTAGAAATCACATGTGTCATTAAACCAGGAGGCAGCAGAAGACATTCCAAATCTATATCCTGGGTCATTAGAATCAAAGTGACATGACAACAAAGATGCACAGAATTGTATATTCTCCAAGAGAGCTGAAACAAGAACCTGGAATAATCCTGTAAGTACTTGCTCAAATACTTACTATAGCCCCAACAAATGGCATTTTTCTCAGCAGTTTAAAGAACTGTTTTTTAGTTCGGGATGTCAAACCTGAAAGACAAAAGGCAGAAAGGAATCTAAGAAATGAAAAAAAGAGAAACTTCTGATGCAGCTCATGATCCAGGCTCAGCATTCCTGATCCAAGCTGAAATAACACAGTGACCCAGGGGACTTGGTGAGACAGATAAGTGAATCCAAGAGCTGGGTTTTCAGGGATGGACCATGCCATGGAAACATCTGAACTTCAGAACAGCAGCCATCTACAGCTATCAGTTATTTCTTACATACATAGGAATTCACACCCATGTGTGGAATTTTACAGGAAAAAGAGGGATTTCAGGGTTTGCTAAAGGTAAGGAATAATTATCATTTCCTGCCTCTTCAAAACAAAATAGTTACTTGAAAACAAAAACACTGAGCAGCACGAAATAGGCTCCCAGACCAAAGGAGGGAACAGGGACATTTGTGGCAATGTCAGCCACAACACAACATGGACTTGCCCTGTTTGATGCACTAGGAGGTTACTCAGAGAAAGAGGATGGACAGAGGGAAGAGCAGAAATTCCACCACAGCACAAAGACTCAAATGAAAGAAGCCACTGATGAGAAGCACTGGAAAACTTCTTGATAGCTCTAAAGGCAGGAATGAAATCAGGATGACACAGATGCCTTACAGACACCAAAAATATCTTCCCAGTCCTACCTGCACACCAGCAGTTGCAGGACAAACCAAAAAATAACTAAATAAAGTTTAAAAATCAACCATTTAAAGACTTGGCAATTTTATCTACATTTCATATATATATTTCACTTCATTTATAAAATTTGAAAAGCTACCAAGGACACTAATTGGCACATTATGTAGTAAATACTGGTTAGTGCCCTGATGGCAACAGCACTGTTGCACATTTCAGTGTGCACACTTTCATTAATAATTTTCACAGTGAGAAGAGACTGCAAACTCCTGAAAAATTCTGACAATCTAATCAGATCTTCTAAGAGCTACTCCACACTTAAACAAAATACATTGTGCAACAGTACAAATACAAGCTAGGAAGATAACTGTCCTGAAGACAAAAGTTTCATACCAGTTTGCTCCTTACAGACATTCCAACTGTTCAGTTGCGCCCATCTCTACAAAGAGAAAGGCCTGCTTGAGAAACAGAGGCACAGAAGGAGGCATCAAATTAAAAATTTGGCAATTTTTAACAAGTTGCCACTGGAGTGTAACCCTAAGAGGCCTGTGGGAACTGAAATGCAGCTCTGAGGGGCATGGCAGTGACCTCAGGCCATCACACGACCACAGAAAACTGCAGGTTCTGCAGAGTTCAGCTCCACTGAAGAGCTGCCAGTATCAGAAACCACTCAAACAGGAAGATACTCCGGAAATAGAAAAAAAAATTACAAGAAGAAAACAGCCTCACACTATCACATGCAATTATCTTGAACATTCTGAAGATGAAACATGCCCTCAGCATGGAATCAAGATCCATCTCCTCCCCCAGCAGAAAGGGAAACAACCAAGAGTTATTCAGACACTGCAGCAGTGACTAAGGTCACAGGTACCCAGATCTCCATAAATCTCCCCGGGGTTTGGGCAAGAAGAGACTGTTGTGACAAGCAAATTGTTTAGCCAAAGGGAAAAAGGGAGACAAGGGAACGGGAAGGAGACAGAAGCACATTCCACGCACCCTCTGACAGAACAGGGAGCTTCATTTACTAGACAGGCCTTGACTTTAATTCAGAAGAGAGTTTGGTAAATATTATGTGACAGCAGACAGTCTGTTTTAACAAGTGTTTGGCCTTGTTCCACCCTCTTTCCTTTCACTGCTCAGGAACAACTCCGGGCCACCTCCCCTCCCTCCAAAGGTAAGAAAATGCCCCATGTCAAATACTTACTCTCAGGCTGGCAGAGGAAGCCATGAAGCCACACACTTGCAAGTGTGGAAGAAAAGGTCAACCCAATGAGCTGCCAAGGTTCAAGTCCATCACACCTGGCATTCACAAAGCCTGTCACTTTCTCCCAATACATCTGGAGGATTTCCTTGTAGGGAATAAGGGCCTCCTGCGCAAAGGAAAAGAAGGAAGAAATTGAGGAAAGCGCAAATGAAAGGCATCAAAAAGCTGATGTGATTAAAAAGATCCTTTCTGGTATGCAGACCCCATGCTTTCCTTAATTCCTACAACTACAACAGGTAGGAGAGTTTTTATTCACTTCCACTCAAGAGTCACAGATAAAAATACAGATAAAAATTCCCTTGAGAGACTTCAAATACTGAGAGAGGAGTACCAAGCACAGATGAACTACATAAGGTTCTCTGCACAGTCCCAAGAACCACCACCAGATATTACCACTGCCCAAGAGAAGGAACTGTGTAAATAATTTTTTTCCAAGGAATTCTTGGGTGGTGAGTGAAGGTACCACCAGAACAGGCATATTAAGTACTTCGGGCTGGATTTTCAATGAAGATGGAAGCACTCAGCAAGTCCTTAATGTAAAGATCTAATTAGCACGTTATGCACCAAGGGGAGATGGGAGAGGAAAACATTGCTGCAGCCAAAATAACCCCCAGAAAATGGTGATGCAACCACAATTACAATGTCAAAGCAGGAATTACTGTCGGGACACAGCCCAATTTCCTAATCAATAGCTTCAAACCAGACGCACTTCAAGAGCGTCAGAACAGAGTGAGGAAAACTGGACATGCATAGGAGAAAAAGGACATTTCCCCCTAAACAAGGGTCTTCCATCCAGTTCTCTGGGGAAAGGTTTCTAGAGTTAAGAATAAGCAAGAACAGAGCCCTCTTCCAAATTCCTCTTCCCTTTTGACCAGCCCAGTTTTGCCCAGTTTAACTGGGGAGATCTCCAGCACTTGAGAGCTTCACCGTCCAAACCACAGCGAAACGAAGTACGTGAAGCCTTTTAAAAGATTTGTAACTAAACCTTGATTCCTGTGCTATTGGACTTCGGGTGAGAATAGAGTAGTTTTTCAATAAACCACTAAATTAAAAACTGCTAAAACTTTGCTTCTCAGGACCCTTCACAGGTCTCACTTCTGGCTCAAGCCCACAGCAGAAGAAGCATTTAATTAACTTTTTTTCAGGGGGTAAGGTGTCATTCTAATACAACTGGAGAGGATACTAACAGTCTAAAAAAACAGCCAAGTTTTTCCAAATAATCAAATGAGGAAGGCAGTTCTCCTTACCAAAAAGCAACACTAATGAATACTCACTACAATGCAAAAGCAGTAAAATGCATATAACATGGCAGAGTTTGAAAGTATTTAAGCAACTCAAACATAAGTTCTAGCAGAATTATCAGCGTTCACCCTTAGCAGGGGAGGGTTTTCATCCATGTCCCAGCACAGGCAGAAGGGACAAGGACTGAATCCGGCAAAAGCAGGCAGCACTCAGCTCTGAGAAGGCAAATTAGCACCTATTCATTTGGCAAAGGGCAATTTAAAAATACCCTCTAAAAATAAAATACCCTTTAAAAATAGCCTCTAAAACAAGGCAGCCACACAAACAGCTGCAATTAGGCAATGTCCCAGCTAATAAATGTCCCGTCCTCCAAGCCACTCACCACAAAGCAGATTTAACCCCAGAATTTAAGGGAAGAGCCACCTTTTCCAGCTAACCAGAGGCGGTACTTAAGTTTCAGCGAGTTTGCATAATCTTCACTGGCAAATTTATGGAAATGAGCGTTTAACCAGAAACAAAGACTTTGGTCCTTTGCCTAGGATGAAATCCCAGGATATCATTCTGTTTTGGAACTGCACTTAAAGAATGGAAATGGAGCCACTAATGGGCTAGTGTCTCGATAGCTGTTCAGAACTCACGGCAAGAAAATGCTGCAGCATCAAATATAAAGCGGGCTGCGGTTTTTTTCTTTCCTGAAGAGAGAGGACACCATAAGCCCTGAATCAAAATGGAACATGACCTTCTTGACAGAAGTCACTTCAGTCAATGCCTAAGTCAAAATAAATAAATCTGGCAAGAGACTGACCTCACTCTTGGAGAAAGCTCTGGACAGAAGGTCCCAGCTCTCTGCACATTTTGTTGTCACTGAAACTCTTGAGCACTGATACATGGGAACTCAATGGTATATCCAAGTTTTGAACAAATAAGAGATGATTTTCATAATGTTCATTCTAAGCCATTGAAGAATTTCTTCCCCTTTCTTGCTTTAAAAAAAAAAAAAAATCTGAAATCAATCCACAGGTGTTACAGTTTGACCAGGTAAAGTTTTCTCTGTGTTTCTCACTTTCCTTCATCACTCATTTCATACTTAGATGAGTTTGAAGGATGAGGTTGATCCATTTAGGAGGATATTAAAAACTCGGATTAAAAAACCCAGTGAAAAATGGCACGGAAGATGTGTTAGCAGTGAATTACAATTTCTCACCTCCCTGGCTAACCATGCACTCAGTTTTTCCCAAATGCTTCTTTCCCTGAAAGTATCCAGCAAGACATGAGAGACCTTTACTTTCTGAATTATTCACTTAATCCCACAGAAACCAGAGAGCATTTAGAAGGTTGCACTCAAATGTTTTTATTATACACAGGAACATGCTGTGTTAAAAGGGAGCTTATAAAAAAGAGAGAGAGTAACTTTTTACATGAGCAGAGTGACAGGACAAGGCCATGTGGCTTCACGCTGACAGAGGGCAGGGTTGGATGGGATGTCAGGAAGGAATTGTTCCCTGTGGGCTGGTGAGGCCCAGAGCAGCTGTGGCTGCCCCTGGTTCCCTGGCAGTGTTCAAGCCCACGCTGGACAGGGCTTGGAGCAACCTGGTCAAGTGGCAGGTATCCCTGCCCATGGCAGGGGGTGGCACTGCATGATCTTTAAGTTCCCTTCCAACCCAAACGACTCTGCGACTCTCTACGATTGCAGTCCCATACCACTTCCTCATTTTACAGGGAGGGGGAATAAACAGCCTCTGTGTAGCCTAGCCATCAGAATCCCTCACCCTGCACTCCTGGAGGTGCTGCTCGGAGTGAAAAACTCTTCCTGCTTCCCCAGCTGGGCTAAAGACAACAGGCTGACCTGATTTTAAACCTGTCTACAGGACAGAATTGCATGTAAGACAATAACCTGCTTATTTGTGAAGGCATCAAAAAACAAAGGTTTCCCTTCCCATTAGAAGAGAGTAGATAAGCTGTTTTTATTTCTGTACGAGAACCTTCCCCACACAAAAGCTTCACAAGCCACAGGATTATTTCAGAAGCAGTTTTAAAACCTGCCTTATGTGCACACTAAGAGCGGGGACAAAAAAAACGTTTCCATTGGAGGATTTGTTTTTAATTCTTGGAGCAGTAAGACAGACCCAAGTATCAGATAAAATACTAATTGCTACCATTAGGACTTGCAGTGCTCATTTTTACTGATATTAATGTACTCAGCTACCAAAGCAGTTTACATACTGAATTTTTAGCTGCACAGATTAGAAATACATCCTCAGTACTTTATTTCTAAAAGCCATTAGCTAGCTGAGCTGGTTCCAGGGATAGCACTTAACACCACTACAAAAGAGCACAAATTAACTGCAGTAATGCTCTTCTGTCCCAGATGATAGAAAAGGGAGGGGGGAGGAATGCCAAAGCTAATGAGAGCACATTTTGCATTTTTGCCAGAACAGCATTTCCTCAGCTGCCAGTTTTAGGATGCAAAAAAGCTTAAAAAAAAAGAGAGAGAGAGAGAATGGGAAACAGAAAGGGTATAGTCTGGAGAACCTCAGACTTTTGTTACAAGTGCCTTCTGTTTCTGTGGAAATGGAAACACTGTCTGAGTTTACCTGTGGGAAAAATGGGAAGAAAGATTTTACCAGATAAACTTTCCATCCTCCAAAAGAACCTTTAAAGTGGGTTTAAAATGGGGCCACAGAATAAAAGCAGTTTTTAAAGGCAAGTTTATGTTATGCAATACCATGAAGCTGACTGCAAGGAGAAGGCGCTAAGATCAAACAATCACACAAAGGCTTAGGCTGGAAGAGACCTTAAAGATCATCTTGTTCCAACTTTTTGCCATGGGCAGGGACACCTTCCACAATCCCAGGCTGCTCCAAGCCCCACTCAACCTGGCCTTGGACACTTCCAGGGATGGGGCAGCCACAGCTTCTCTGGGCATCCTGTGCCAGGGCCTCCTCACCCTCACAGGGAAGAATTTCTTCCTAATATCCAGTCTAAACCTACTGTCTCTTAATTAATACCACATCCTCAACTTTCACCTGAATCCACACACATTGCCAAACTAGGGACCCTCTGACCACTTCCCCACACCCTAACCTGAATGTCTGTGTCTACCGTCAGCTTCCCTGACATGCCCAGAGCTGAGGCAGGAGGTGGCTGTCACACAGCTCAGCACACAGTAAATCAAGGCCAAGGGAGATGGCTCCAACAGCACGAGTTAGGTCAGCTCCGATTACGGGAGCAAGCGGAATACCGGTACTGCCACTGTAATTAAGGCCTCTGCTTCAACACGACGAGCTTTTCCGAAAAGCTTCCTGACTGAAAACAAACCACACAAAACCAGCAAGGACACGGTAGCCTCGCTTATTTATTCTGCTCCTAAGTAGAAGGAAGGCTTCAATTAGCCCTGCCTTCGCTGACACCTCGTTGCCTGCGCGTGGCTCTGGCCACAAAAGGCACATCTGACCGGAGTAACCAGCCCGGCCGAAGGGAAGCACTGGACTCACAGCCACCACTAGCCTGCCCACTTCCTACCGGAGAGCCGGGAATGGGATTGAGCAACACCACCCCCAGCCTCCTCAGAGAGGGCTCGTTGCTGCCTGTGCCTGCGGTGTTTTGATTCACATCCCAGTAATGACTCTGCTTCTCCATCCCTCCCTGCCAACGCAAGCCTGACAAATATCTTTGCATAAGCACCAGGCAGGGAATATTTGTTAGTCACCTCCTAATTACAGCCGGAAGTTTGGACCACGTGCTGCCCAGCCTGACCAAAGGATGTGGGCAGACAGAGCGACATCAGATGCGTGATCTCTCAGAAATCAAAAATCATGAACTTTTGGATGCATGGGCTGAAGTAAGTGAAATTAAAAACACATTCAGGCCACACTCATCTTACACAGCTCCCCAATACATTGCATTTATTTCCACCACTGCCATACTGAAACTTTTTCCAGAGTGACAGCAGCTGGGGGGGTGGGAGGGTGTTTGCCACATATAGTGTCTGCAAAATGGATGTATACATACTCTACCACCAGCCCTGAGAGGAGTGGCTAAACAATGGCTAATTATAGCTTCAGCACAAAAACAAACAAGTCAGAGTAAGAACAGCAGCATTCCAGCTTCCACTGCAGACATGGAACGTAAAACTACCAAAACAAAATTGGAAAAGACTGATTGGAGGCTCAAAAAAGATACAATTTTACAGGAGCCCAAAGGATTCCAGAAATCAAGTTGAAATTTCATTTAACCCAAAACACAGACAAGGTGTCACGTTCACTTTGCTCACTCAGGCAAACCAATTTATAAAAGTTTCTGCAAACATCTAGGCACGCTCCAGGCAGCACAGACCTCACAAGAGACAGGATCCACCCAATGGATGCTGCACATGAGCTCATCATGGATCTCTGTGGGACACCAGCTCCAAGAAACGTCCTCAGCTGACACCCACGATAATTAGGATAAAAGAACTGTGCAATTCCCTGCATACTGGGGCTCATCTGAATGTATTTCATTCCTCCACTTGGCCTCTTCTAAGCCTCAGATCCCTGCATGCCTTCCAGAGAATAAACTGGGTATTTCTTTAAAATGTTTTGTGAGCAGCTGGGTGCCACCAAGAGGTATCCGCAGCATTAAAACATGAAGCCTTGGCAGGAGCTGTCTGGAAACAGATCCTGGCATGGCAATTGTTCTGGGAGCAGGCATCCATGAACAAAGGCAGCACCAAGCCCTGGCACAGCTTCCCAGCAAGGTTATGCAAGCCTCGGACAAAGCCCCCAGTATCAGCACAAACTGAATGCTGCTATTATACATGAACGGCCCTGCTCTTGGGCAAGTCCGACCATAGGGCAGAATCCTCAGGAATTATCTTATCAACACCAACACACAGAATCCTTTGACCCCTGCAATGTCTAGTTACATGCCCTTCCTGACATGGTGTGGCTAAATCTTGATGAGCAAAGAGAGGCAAAGAAAACACTCAGAACACAAAAGATACTGAGTAACTTTTACATGCAAATTTCTAGGAAATACAAATATTTCCTAATACAGAAAACTGTATCGCAATCACCACAGCAAATAGACCAGAACACCAGCTGCAATATCAGCTGGCAGAATCCTAAATCTCAGTTCATGCTCTAAGGGCAGGACTAAAGCATGTACTAGGCCTGCTAGTACTTGAAAGGGAATGTCTTTCACTGCCTGATGCAGAGAATAGGAGCAATAGAATCACAGACTCCTTTGGTTTGGAAGAGACTTTGAAGATCATTTCATTCCATCCCCCTGCCATGGGCAGGGACACCTTCCATGAGACCAGGTGGCTCCAAGGCCCTCCAACCTGGCTGGGACATTTCCAGGGATGGGGCAGCCACAGCTTCTCTGCGCACCCCGCGCCAGGGTCTCACCACCCTCACAGGGAGAAATTACTTCTTCCTAATACCTAATCTGAACCTAACATTCTGTCAGTGTGGAGCCATTCCCCATTGTCTCTTAAAATGGTCTCTCTCCACCTATCTTGTCAGCTCCTTCAAGCACTGGAGGCCACAATCAGGTCTCCCCAAAGCCTCCCTTCTCCAGGCTGAACAATCCCATCTCTCCCAGCCTTTCCTCAGAGCAGAGCTGCTGCATCCCTTCAATGATCCTGTTGGCTCCTCCAGACTCACTCCAACAGCTCCAGGTCCTTCCTGTGTTGGGTTCCCCCAGTCTGGAAGCAGCTCTGCAGGGGAGGTCTCAGCTGAGCAGGGGAAGAATCTCCCCCTCCCCTGCGGCCCATGCTGGGGGCTCAACCCAGGGCAGGGCCAGCTGTCACCCGCCAGCACCCCCAAATCCTTCTCAACAGTTCTGTGGTGGAAGCAGCTGGTACAGGAGAAGATCAGATGGAAACATCTTTTTATTGGTGAAGTCATGTATTTGGAAAAAGAGACAAGCAGAACCTCAAAATCCTTACTCAGAAAAGGGCTCTACAGAATCCCTTACAGTCACAGCAAGACTGTGATTGCTGCCACACCAGGCAGACCACACACAATAAATGCTGTGGTTAGGTTTATCTCCACACCACCAAGCACTGCTGGAGAAATCCAAGGCAGGAAGTGAGTGAGGCGTCACCTCAGCAGACCCTGCCTTGCTCAGCGATTCAGAGACAACTTCTAAGGGTAGGAGGAGGGGGGGAAACTCTGAGTAGGCTGGACATGAGCAGAACATGGTAAAAGGAAAGACTTTACTCTGTCTAGGTAAGAAAATTTCCAGTGCTTCACACTGCCTTTTGCTAAGGTTACAGGAAGGATGGCAGAGTGAAACCACAGTTTAGAAAAAACACTGTGTATCAGTGTTTCTCCAGAGGAAGCCTCCTTCTCTGAGTACAAAGCCAACTTCCTAAGCTTTCCAGACGCCAGGAATCCTGTGCAATAGCAACTGTCTGATCTAGCGAATAAAAGAGCAGACCCGAGCATGTCTTCCAGGTGCAATAAGCAGCAATTTTCTCCGCAAAGCTTTGGCACAGAAGGGACTGAGGTGAGAACAGCCTGACCACACAGCACGGCCTCAGCACAACAAGCAAACCATTTACCCAGTGCCAAATTTTGGCAGCAAAAGCAACCCCAACACAAGCTGTGGAGGCTCTTGGTGCTGTCCCAGGCACACAGCTCCACGCCAAAGCAGGAAGAAGCAGCAGCACTTGGGAATGGAGCAATCAAGCTGGACAAAGGAGTGAGACAAAGATAATGCTGTTTCATTTATCACTCAGCAGCTGTGATTTCAATTTCCCTCGCTGACAGGGGGGGAAAAAACCCAACGAAACAACCAGAAATCTTGTACCCCTTCCAGGTTTGAGGAACTGCAAGATTCATGCCGTGCCAGCGTGGGCTAGGGCCAGGTATATTCTAAGCAATCCTAAAGTTTGCTTCTACCTAAAAAAATAATAGCCAATTAGCAAACAGTGTCTCTAAAAAATAACAATCAGTCAGCAAACACGATTTCTCTTAGCCAGATCCCAAAATCTTAGCACCTTCCCCAAAATCCTGAGGAAAACTCATTCTGCCCCACCCAAGAAATTAACCAGAGACAGGCGAAAACACCGTTTCTAATCCTCTCTGCCCCGAAACTAGGTAATTGTGGGGAATAAGGAAAGCAGCGTACGAATAAGAGGACACATTTACGTTCAGGGGAAGGGTATGGGCCTCGGGTAGGGGCCGAAGAGAGGCCCTGACCACTCACCCTCGCACCCCACAGGCGGCCGAGCTCGGCCAGGCACCCCCTGAGGCCCGTCCGGGACCCCTCAGCCCGCACCCGGCTCCCGCCGGACGAGGCCCGGGCCTCGCTGCCTCACAGGCCGCGCCGGGACACCTCCCTCTCCGCCCCACACCGGCCTCGCACTCCCGGCTCACCATCGCTCCTGCTGCCGCCTCCAGTCCTTTCGTTCCTTCCTTCCTCCCTTTTTTCCCTTCTTCTTCTTCTTCTTCTCCTCCTCCCGCTCCCTGCGGGGTCCCGGCGCGGCCGCGCCCCAC
>VXBB01000018.1:0-12689 GCA_013399915.1 Illadopsis cleaveri | reverse complement strand
ACATGGTGATTTTGGGGCATGGGGAAGGTTTGCTGATCAAAGTCCTTGGGAACCCACCTTCATTACTCCTGAACATGTGGCACAACACACCACCACCTCCTGCACACGGGAGAGCATCTCTGAGCCTGGAGTGCACAGNGGGAACCCACCTTCATTACTCCTGAACATGTGGCACAACACACCACCACCTCCTGCACACGGGAGAGCATCTCTGAGCCTGGAGTGCACAGAGCACAGGAGCAGCCATGGAAACTTCCAGCAGCACCCTGGGCCTTGGGAGAGCAGCTTCACAGGAAAGGCTCCAGCTGAGCACACAAGATTTTCCTCGAGACAAAATGCCTTTTTTTTTTTTTCTTTCCCCCCTCACTGGGTTGATGAGAAACTGTTTGCAAAACTGGAAATATCCCCTATGGAAAAGTCTGCAAGAGCTCAAAATGAATGAAACAGCTGCATTCTTTAAAAGTCACTGGAGTGGAATTTGATGGAAGGCAAGGTCTACACCATAGTATTTTCTAATGCCTTTAAGAATTCGGTGGCAGAGATCTAATTTTCTGTTAAGTTCCACAAGGAGGTTATGAACAAAATCCACTGAGATAAAACTCAGTCTCATATGTTCAGTATCATATGCTTAAGTTTTTGGTGGTTTTTTTTCTTTCTTTCTTCCTAGATAATCAAACCTTCACCTAGATTCTTAACTGCAGAGGTTTAGCTGTAATTCTAAGATAGAGCTCACACACTGAAAGACAGATCATGTCTTGAGCATATTCTGAAACATACTTTTAGGTATTAATTCTGTCATGAAAGCACTAACATCAACCCTCAAATTCAGACGGAGCTGGTTCTCACTTATAACAGAGTTAATCACACTGATACATGTGAAAAAACAGAAAAAAGGAACACTTCTCCAGGCATATGGCATCAGGAGCCTCCCATTGCCAGTTTGCAAGCTGGACTTGCAGGTTTGTTCATCACTGGGATAATTTAGGCCTTATTACTTCATTTCTGGAGATTGCTTTTAGAAATTAATATTTTGTGATCAGACTTCTTTTCTCTTCTAGTGCCAGAAGGGTATTAGATCTGCTCTAGCTCCCCCATTCAGACACCCTGCCCATAAGGGTGGGAGAGATGGAGAGGGACATTGTTTACTAGCAAATGGACACTATACCTCAATACAAAATCATATCCATAGCAAAGCAGTGACTATTTTTTGTCTTCTGAGAATGATGCACTTTTATACCCTTTTAGAACAGTAGAAATATAAAGGATCACTAAAACTCAGTATAAATAAGCCTGTGCTACTAGAACAGTGGTTCTGACTAGGAAAGACCTTACTGGGAATTGCCTGATTAAACAGGAAGCTTAGGGTCAGACCTTTGGGAAGAGTTTCTAACCTGCTTTTCCAAATGAACTTCACATGTGGTCCTGCCAGCCCCAGGGTGAGGCTTGTTAAGAGATNCATTTCAGGTTAGTCAAAAAGGTTGACAACAGTCAATTTATATACATTATGATGGCAGAATTTTTGTCCTAAAACAATGTTTGCCTAAAAGAGAAACAAAACCTAAATTCAACTCAGTTTTATAATATGAACCATCAAGTTTTTGCTCAGCATCCCAAGCACGAGACCTGGCACACAAGGGTGGCTCATGTTGACAGGAGAATAGCCATAATCCATCAGAAATGTCAACACATGGCACTGGTGGGGCTGTTGGTACAGGGCAGTAAATCAGAGGGCTAATGGGAGAGTCCTGCAGCAGCACTTCCAGCTCACAGCTATTTTAGTTGTCTCTGTTTTATGTCTGTACCTCTGAGGGGGTAAAGGATAGAGGAGACTTGCCAAAGACCCTACAAAATATCTCATACAAAACAAGGCATGAAACCAAGAATTGCTGACTGACAGTCCTATGATGGCCCAAACAACACACTTGGGCCAAATCCTCCTTCCAGGAGGCACAACTGAGCACAAATGCATAATTTTCTAAGAGCAGCTCTACTCCAAGCCTTGCATCTCCCAGGCAGGAAAGGCAGCCAGGTCCCTCTCCATGGAAACTTGAATGCTCAAAGTGGTGTGAGCAGCACTCCCCACAAACTCTTAGTTACATGCAGAGAGAAGTATTCTGAAAGGGAAGTGTTGCATCATGAAGTCTCCCACATCACTAGTTTTTAGAAGGTTCCAGTAGGAATCGGGGAGATTTACCCTGAACATTTTTCATGAGCATTTCTGCAGTGCCAGCCAACACTGATCACATAGCTGGGCAGCATGGAAAGTCACACGGATACTTTGAGATGCTAACACAAATAATACTTTTTGCTGATCATTAGACCTGTTGGCAGCCACACACCAGTGCCCTGAAGGACACCCCAGGCAACTGAGGGGAACTCTAAATGGAAAACAGGCTGCCAACCCGCCTGAGGACACAAGATGGAGACGGCAGACGTTTCTAAGGGAGCATGTTCCTCACTGGCTGCCATCTGGGAAAGCAGGAACTCTGTTTTACTTGAATGCTACTCAGAATTTAGTTTTCAAGAGAAACTGCAAGGCAGGATAACAAACAATGGCACATTTGTCCCAGTGAAGCCTTAGGGCTGACACTGGCAGGGCAGGAGGTGGTAGCAGTCTTGGAGAACAAGAGGGGCACCAAGCAACCCCGGCTGCTTGTTCCCACACTGTTCAGCATTCCAGAGCTGCACAGTGGGGCAGATGCCCTGAAGAACCTGCCCTGGGGTGGGTTTCCTGCTTTCAGGGGTTTGACTGTGCTGCAGATCCAACACAGGCACTCCTTCTTGATTTTATTGACTTGGTTAGCTCTCTGCAAAGGGATGTAAAGCTATAAAAAAACCAGCAACATACCTTTGGCCTTTAAAAAGCAGCTCAGAGTTCAAGGAGCAAGTGACAGTTTAGGAAGGCTCCCTGGATTACAATTCCTCCATTTTTGGCATGCTTTCATGTTTTTCAGGCATACAGTGCCAGCTGCTGTGGACAAGGAACCAGGTCACAACCCCTCAGGTGCACCCTCCTCCCACAGCTTTCTGTCCAGCTTCAGTGTTACTGATCCCAGCCCAGCATGCACAACCAGGGGAGAAACTGGGACAGGGAGGACAGGGGCAAGGCTCTCACTGGAGACAACAAAAGGGAATAAACAGCCTGAATGGAGAATCAAGAGGCGCTGCTGAACTCCTGGTACCTCTGGTATTCAAGTTTCTCCTTCACATCCCACCGACCTGGCCTTTCTCATATTTGGCTGCCTCACTCGTGGCAGTTTTTGGCAGCAGCAAAGACCATTTCTTGCTGTGTGCTCAGCCCATGGCCAAAAGCAGGGTCCCAGGCTGGACCTTTGCTACCTGGGATGAGCACAAGGTTGGCTCCAGCCACGCCTGCAGTGGCAGCAGCGCCCAGGCACCGGCACCCGAGCTGCCCGTGCCAGACACGGCAGCTCTATCCTGCCCTCCCTAACACAGAGCACTTAAAAAGTAAAAAACCACAAATGATCCTCAACAGCCCTGCAGATACTCCCCGCCGGAGCCCACGGGGAGCCCACAGTCCCTGTAGCCAAGTTGGCAATGCCATCTAGTGCATGCAGGCAGAAATAGCACAGAGCCACAGGTGGGCAGGTGTGCACGGCCCCAGATGTGCGGACCAGATGTGCACCCTGCCAGGGTGATGGCACCAGGGCACCCCAGCCCTGCACACTGCCTGTCCCAGACTTTTCCCACCCAGGAAGAACTCGGCCTTACTCAGATATCCCTTCCTGGAGAGGGAGGGGAAATCCTCCCCTTTCCCCAAAGGCTTTCTTTTAGTTGAATTTTTCCAGCTACAGCAGCCTGTGGTCATTACTGCCAATACAGCTTCACATTTTGGCTCTCTGGCGTCACTCAAATGTAAAACATCTCCCACACAAACATTTTTTTTGAGCACGGCAAACACTCTCTCAGTAACTAGAACCATTTCTCTTAAACATGAACAAAGGGTGAGGTTTCTTCAGACAAAGGAGCTAAAGATTTCCNTTATACATTTAATAGGCATTAAAAGTCAGAGGAGGAGGGGAAATGGGTCTACCTGGGCTTAATTTAGAAATATAATTTAATATATAGACCAGGTCCAACCCACTCACTGCTGCTGGGTGTAAGAGCCAAGATTGGCTCCCACTGTGATCTGGAGGTAGAGCAGAGGGGATATTTCAGTGGCAACTGGTGTGCTCCAGAGGTTAAATCCANGGCAAACACTCTCTCAGTAACTAGAACCATTTCTCTTAAACATGAACAAAGGGTGAGGTTTCTTCAGACAAAGGAGCTAAAGATTTCCTTTTAATGAGAATATTCTCTGACGCAGACTAAAATCTGTGGCATTCTGGTTTTTTGTGCTTTTTTCCTGAGTGCCTACTTTTAAAAAATTTATATCTGGGCTGATCAGTTCTTGTGCAACTTTTCTGTAATTTCACCAGTGATTTAAAACTTATTTTTAAAAAGGGGAATAATTTGGCTTTTAAAAATACTTTTAAACCAAAAAATGATACGTCTTTCACTAAAAATATGTGACTTCTACAAGTAAAATATTTCAACAGCTATTGAAAACAGGTATTTTGTTAAGAAAAGGATGAGTTATGCACTTTGTGTTTTGTTGAAAAATGTGTCAGTTTCTAGCTCTTTAAGATGCAGCTCATTCTCCAACTGTTATTTTAAGTTGTTCTTCAACCCAATTTAAAGGAAAGAAATTTTTTCTCAAAGCTTTCTCAAGCTGTTTTAAGAAAACATTCAAGAAGACTCTGTTCCTCATTACAAACCCTTTGCCTTCTAAGTGCCTTATACATTTAATAGGCATAAAAAGTCAGAGCAGGAGGGGAAATGGGTCTACCTGGGCTTAATTTAGAAATAGAATTTAATATATAGCCCAGGTCCAACCCGCTCACTTCTGCTGGGTGTAAGAGCCAAGACTGACTCCCACTGTGATGTGGAGGTAGAGCAGAGGGGATATTTCAGTGGCTGCTGGTGTGCTCCAGGGGTTAAATCCACCCTTGCCATGCAGGGACCTGTAAAGCCTCTCTGCAGCTGAAGCCGAAGCCACTGGGGCTGGATGAAGCAGGACTGGAGCAGACTGAATCCAACTGCTGCTGGAGTCAGCAGGAGCCACTCTGCAGGCTTGGAGCTAAGTCAGAGCTTAAATAGGAACTGGAAGGACAAAAGCTTGTGGGATCAGGCCTTAAACCAACAGCTCCCGACNGTGCAACTTTTCTGTAATTTCACCAGTGATTTAAAACTTATTTTTAAAAAGGGGAATAATTTGGCTTTTAAAAATACTTTTAAACCAAAAAATGATACGTCTTTCACTAAAAATATGTGACTTCTACAAGTAAAATATTTCAACAGCTATTGAAAACAGGTATTTTGTTAAGAAAAGGATGAGTTATGCACTTTGTGTTTTGTTGAAAAATGTGTCAGTTTCTAGCTCTTTAAGATGCAGCTCATTCTCCAACTGTTATTTTAAGTTGTTCTTCAACCCAATTTAAAGGAAAGAAATTTTTTCTCAAAGCTTTCTCAAGCTGTTTTAAGAAAACATTCAAGAAGACTCTGTTCCTCATTACAAACCCTTTGCCTTCTAAGTGCCTTATACATTTAATAGGCATAAAAAGTCAGAGCAGGAGGGGAAATGGGTCTACCTGGGCTTAATTTAGAAATAGAATTTAATATATAGCCCAGGTCCAACCCGCTCACTTCTGCTGGGTGTAAGAGCCAAGACTGACTCCCACTGTGATGTGGAGGTAGAGCAGAGGGGATATTTCAGTGGCTGCTGGTGTGCTCCAGGGGTTAAATCCACCCTTGCCATGCAGGGACCTGTAAAGCCTCTCTGCAGCTGAAGCCGAAGCCGCTGGGGCTGGATGAAGCAGGACTGGGGCAGACTGAATCCGACTGCTGCTGGAGTCAGCAGGAGCCACTCTGCAGGCTTGGAGCTAAGTCAGAGCTTAAATAGGAACTGGAAGGACAAAAGCTTGTGGGATCAGGCCTTAAACCAACAGCTCCCGACTCAGTACAGCCTCAGAGAATATCCAAAATAACCAGTACCATTATGGGCTTGCATTTAAAATAAATGAAAATCAATAATGTTAATAGACATTAATTCATGCTAATAGAATCACTGCTCCAAAAGCAGAGTTAATAAGCCCAGTTAGGCCACTACCACTAGCTACATATTAAAAAGTTCCAAAATATTTAAATATTGACGACATTCCTTTGAAATTAATAGTATTTCCTTCGGATTACGCATTGATCTTGGCTGAGCCATGCTCGACATCTGGAGTAGTTAAAATAGCAACCTGAACAGCCACAGTCTNGGTCTACCTGGGCTTAATTTAGAAATAGAATTTAATATATAGCCCAGGTCCAACCCGCTCACTTCTGCTGGGTGTAAGAGCCAAGACTGACTCCCACTGTGATGTGGAGGTAGAGCAGAGGGGATATTTCAGTGGCTGCTGGTGTGCTCCAGGGGTTAAATCCACCCTTGCCATGCAGGGACCTGTAAAGCCTCTCTGCAGCTGAAGCCGAAGCCGCTGGGGCTGGATGAAGCAGGACTGGGGCAGACTGAATCCGACTGCTGCTGGAGTCAGCAGGAGCCACTCTGCAGGCTTGGAGCTAAGTCAGAGATTAANGCCACTCTGCAGGCTTGGAGCTAAGTCAGAGCTTAAATAGGAACTGGAAGGACAAAAGCTTGTGGGATCAGGCCTTAAACCAACAGCTCCCGACTCAGTACAGCCTCAGAGAATATCCAAAATAACCAGTACCATTATGGGCTTGCATTTAAAATAAATGAAAATCAATAATGTTAATAGACATTAATTCATGCTAATAGAATCACTGCTCCAAAAGCAGAGTTAATAAGCCCAGTTAGGCCACTACCACTAGCTACATATTAAAAAGTTCCAAAATATTTAAATATTGACGACATTCCTTTGAAATTAATAGTATTTCCTTCGGATTACGCATTGATCTTGGCTGAGCCATGCTCGACATCTGGAGTAGTTAAAATAGCAACCTGAACAGCCACAGTCTGCCACTAATTTTTAGAAGTTTAAAAAAACCCCCAATTTTAAATTTTGTGCTCTCATTAAAACCACTCTGCAGTGCAGGGCCCAGAAGAGGAGAGCCATGGATACACTGCATGGACTAGCTGAGGCACTGCCAGTGCCACCACAGCCCTGCCTGCCCCAGGTTAAACCCTGGCACTCCTTACACAGGTCCTGGAAATCCCCGTCTTCCTGGAGAAAAGGGATTTTGCACAGAGCCTGGATTCTCACCCTCATGGTGGAGACATCATTTCACTCCTCACTTGCACAGAAGGAGTCTGGGTTCACCGCAGCCAGGACTATTCCTGTGCTCCAAGCTATGGTCCTGTCTGCTCCTGGGGATGTGCAGCCTCACCACAACTTTCATCACTGGTGGGCTGGAGGAGTTTGGGGTGTTGGTGGGCTTTTTTCTCCCTTTAATGCTTTTGAAAACCAAGGGTGGAATCCATTGCTTCCTCCATTCATTGAGATAGGATAAATATATAGGTTTGATCATGGTTTTGATCATATTTTCCATGCACCCCACAATCACATGGGTTAAGCAACTCCTCACCGCTGGGATTCCTGGGTCTTTAATACTCCGTGTGTGAGCAGCAAGGGCAGGACACTGAGGAAGGCAACAAACCATCCCCTGCAATGCAATGGGGCCAAAATCATAACGGGGGAGGTTTTTCCCTTCCAGAGGCTTCAAATTCATTTCTGATTGCTGTGAATGCCTGGAGGATGCAATGCAAAACCCACACACAAACCTGGTTCCTCTGGCTGGCTGCCACCTGCATTTCACTCCCATTCAGGCTCCAAAAATCCTGCTCTGCTCCCACCCTGCAGCAGGACTCAAACACCCTGCAAAAAGCTCTATGGGGTGAGCATGGCTCCATTGGGAGGGTGACAAGCAAGCACCTCTGCAATGCTGGGTTAGAAAGGTGGTCAAAAAGATGAACCCCCCCACTGCCTTTTGATAGGGAAAACCAGGCATGTGGAAAAGCACAGAAATGTGGGCCAAAAGATGCTACTGCCAGCCCCTCTCAGGAAAGGAGCAGCTAATACAACACCAGGAGAGGCATCTAATGCACTTTAAATAGCAACAGAGTGAAAGAAAGGACAGGAGACAAGGACATGGCAGTGATATAGCTCAAGTGCTGCCCAAGGCACTCCTCTCCTGTCTCCCTCTCATTTCTAACCATCACCTCTTGGTCCAGTCCAAAAACTCTGGGAGCTCCTGGATGAGCCTGCACCAATATGATGGAGCACGCCTTCATGGAACGGAATTTTTACAGATTTTAATCACCAGTTTGTAGTTACACATGCCCTCAGTGGCAGGGTATTCCTGCAGCAGGAGGCAGGGCAGCTCTGCCCACCCACCATCCCAATGGGGGATTCACCCCCATCGCTCTGGCCAGCACAAGGCTCCCAACAGCCTCTCCTGCCTGTTACTATCTGTGCAAAGAACAGCCCCCAACTTCCCCATGGGTGCCCCCTCCCAGGGACAAAGGACAAGCTGAGGCATCTCTGTATGCACATTATCCCTCTCCCTAGGAAGCCAAATGTCAGAAGTACTTAGCATGGAGCACACCTAATTTATTTGGCTAATTATTTTCAGACAGCTAGGCTCCAGAAGCCCTCTGTCAAAGACAACAGATTCTTTGTAACACTGACTCTCTTGGCCTCTGGCTTGCTCAGAGCCCTCACTTGCCCACATGAACACTGACCCCCAACTCTTCCTGCTCAAAACTGAAAATCCCACCACTGTTCTGTANAAAGACAACAGCTTCTTTGTAACACTGACACTCAGTCCCTGGCTTGCTGAGAGCCCTCACTCGCCTACATAAACACTGACCCCCAACTCTTCCTGCTCAAAACTGAAAATCCCACCACTGTTTTGTAGCACAAATTCCTGTTCAATACTCAAGTGGTTTTGAATGCACAACCATCCAAAGAATTTAACAATGAATAAAGAGTGATCGTGCTTTTGGGTTTTTTCCCCTAAATTCGGATTGTTTTTTTCTATGAGGAAAAAAAAAAAGGAAGAAGTTTGTGGCACACCACCTAAAGTCTCCACTTGTCCCAAAAACTTGCCCCTGGAGCCATTCAGAGATCATCACCTTGTCTCATTCTGTGAGGCATTCTACCTGAAGCACCCTCCTGGAACGCAGCATGGCCTATGTTAGTATACAGGAAATTCAGAGCAAACAAGGTCACTTAGGACTGTTCAAGTGACAGCCACTTAGTCTCTTACTCCACTATCCATTTACAAGGGTGCCCACCTCTTCACCTGCAAATAAGGCAGGGTGGTTGCTCACCCAAAATCAGAGGGGTGCTGTGAAGACTAATTTATTGAGAGCTGCCTCCAGAGCCCTGCCACACAGGAAATTATGTATTTAGGAGTGCACACACTCCAATACAAACACACTCTGTTATGAGGACAAATGAAGGCAGCCATAAAAAAAGAAAAAAAGAAAACACTTGGTTAAATCCAAATTGTCTTTCTGCTGCAGGAATTCAGTGGACNCCAGCCCAGCCAAGGGCCAGCCATTGTGGGGCTGACAATAGCTTGTCAGAGGAGAAACAAATACCCTCAACCTTCTCCAAGATTTTAAGTCTCATTAGTATAAATCAGCAGCCCAATTAATGAGGGGTTTAGCATATTGATTTGCATCGGATTACACGAATTAATGACACACGTGGAGGGAGACAGTGTGGAGACATGCTGGGGAGATGAGCAGCTGTGCAGGGGAATTGCACTGCTGCAATACATGAACTAAGGGCACAGGCACCCCAGATTTTGTGATAGGGATGAAGCTGCTCCCACTCAGCTCCTGTGAAACCATAAGGGAAACAGACATTATCTGGCTGTTGAAATGAATCATAGACTCATTAAGACTGGGCAAGACCTCTAAGAATATTGTCCAACCCTTAACCTATGAATTCCAGGTCCACCACTAAACCATGTCAATGACTAACAAGTGGAGCAGTTTGTTGATGCAAGTAAGAGCTGCTTTTAAAATCAAAACTTCTGTTTTAGCAGTTGCAGCAATCTCTGGCTGGTGTTGAGTGGAGATGGCTTGCAAGGGAGACCACCAAGGTCCATGGGTGAGACACGTTCCCACCCTGCTCCTGCTGGGACACAGGGAATGCACAAGAGAAATCACCACAAAGAGCAAAGGTTTGGGAAAAATGAGCCAGGGCAGCAAGGAACCACAGGGCCAAATTGCAGTGAGCAGGCTAAAAGGCAAAAGGGTCTCCTTTTGGTCAAGGCAGAGCAGGTCCAGGGAGGAAAAACATCCCCAGCAGTTACCCACCCAACAGCACAGGGATAGTAACCAGAGGAAGGCAACATCACATCAGGACTTGCCATCAGCATCCCCTCAAACCTTCCAGGTTTTAGCAAAAGCTTCTTTGCCACAGCTGCCTGCTCCTCCTGCCCCCAGCTGTGCCAGGCTGTCCAGCCCCTGGGATTATGAAAAGGACAGTTCTCTCAGAGAAGAGGGACAAAGGGACTGGCTGTGCCCAGGATACCTTCCCTTCCTCCCAGGGCGGGCAGCCCCTCCTTGCTCCAACAGTTATAAAAGGCCTCTCAATCCATGTAATCCATTAGATACAAATTACAGCAATTTGAGCACACTTAACCTAGAATTATAGCAAGCCCATAAAGAGCTGTGTCTTCTCAGGCAATTTACACTGCTACAAGTGATCAAACAAACCACAGCAGAGGATTAAGCAATGAGAAAAGCAAACCAAATCCAGAAAACTTGATTCCTGAAATAGCATTATGAAGAAATAAACTGTGACTAGGGTTAGTTCACACTCAGGTGGTCCTAAAACCACTATTGCATTATCTCTAACCAGCCTGTGTCTTCCAGATATCTTAAAGCATTAAATCCCAGCAATTTAAAAGATGTCATGAAGCACAGCACACTTCACCATTTGGGATCAGGATTGCAGTGTTTCTGCATCAATTTTCACCCCCTTCTACACATTTTTATATTTATTTTTAAATTATCACCAGTCCTAGAGAACATTCTGAGGAAGAGAAGCAGCAGAGGTCAGGCAATCCTCCTGCCAGCCTGGCCAGAACTGCAATGCTGGCCTATGAACCATTGCAGGCAGGTGTCTCCTGGCCATCACATCTGGCAGATACACTGCAGTTATGCCAGTTGAGCTTACATGGAAAAAGAAAGCCATCAGCATTAAAAAAAGCCAAAAGCACAAGTAGTTTTCCTCCAATAAACAGATGGATTTATCCAGGCTCCGATTTCCTGCAGCAGCAATGCCCACCAGCTTACACACAGCCCCCAGTTCTTGGTTCTCAGGGTCCCAAGGATGCTTCAGGCTTGTCTGCGCAGGCAAAACCTGGGTGTCTGTCAGTCCAGGCTGTGGAGATGTGCCAGTGGTATGGGCTTCCCCAGGGACAAGAGAAAATGCCATGGTTTTGTGCTGGCAAGTAAAGGGCACAAGCAGCAGCTCTCACTGATCTGGTTACTGCTGTCACCGATGGGGGACACTGCCACATTCACACAGTGGGCTGCATGTAGGAGGGAAGAGGGTGACATTGTGAGAAAGGTGACAAACAGGGTTGGCAACTACTGCAGGACATATGATAAGTAAAAGCATCCATTTTAATGGAAGGGATTTTAATGTGCCATGCTCTGAGATGCCCAGCACCAGATGCTACAATGAGGAAGGAGCCAGGACCAAACCAGAGGGCTTGCCTGGTACAGCCAGGCATCTATCAAAGCNCTGGTCCAGCCAGGCATCTATCAAAGCAATTAGATGGTGATGGAAACAGTAGCACAATCTGGTCTAAGAAATGACCACTGTGCTGAGAGGTTGCACCCTCCAGAATTAATACGCCACCTTGCCTGTGAGGACAAACCCAGGTTGGCTCAGCCAGGAGGAGAAGAGCAGGACCCTGCCCCGGAGTGTGGAAAGACTCCTCTTGTTGCTCTGGCCATCTGCCCTGACTTGAGGGGGCACCAACACAACACAAAATGTGAGACTGATCACAGTGCCATTACATGCTCTCCTTTTCCCCCCTCCATGTGTCACCTGTGAAGCCATTTCAGGACAGGCACTGAGATGTTAAAACAGGTCCTATTAAGAGCTGAATCTTTTCATTCCAGCACTTTGGGAGAGAGCACCTCCCATGCTGCCAAGGACACCACCTTTCTGCTTCATTTTGCATTTGAAGCGCACTTACCAGCTCCATTAACTTTAATAATTAATTCCATATATGGGAATTTTTCTTTAAATCATGTTCATAATGGCACTGGTCATGTGGAAAAAAACCAAAACAACAAACATCTGAAAGAGGGGAGCACATGCCTTCCCCGAAGTGAGCAGCATGTCTCATCCCTACCCGTATGGTTTAGTTTACAAGCTCATGTCAGAGAGCCAACTTCACACACAAACACAAAATAAAAGCAGGAACACAACTTTTGATTGTCCTACATTGATATTTACTCTTGTTTCCTGCAGGCCCAGGTGACAAATCTGTCCTTTATATACTGGAAGTCTCTTGTGCTATTAACAAAGTTAACTGGACACGCTTAAAACTGATGGGAGGTCTTTGCATTGGTGGCTTGTACCAAACTAAGGAATAATAATTAGCGAGCAATTAGTTGTAAAAGGATAAATATA
>VXBB01000016.1:72319-128282 GCA_013399915.1 Illadopsis cleaveri | reverse complement strand
TTTTTTTTTTTTTTCAGAAACCAGGATGCTGCAAAGGGTTCTTTGGTCCAGACTGCATGCCATGCCCAGGGGGATTTTCTAGTCCATGCTATGGCCGGGGAAATGTAAGTGTGGAGGAACCTCCTGCATTGCAATGAGCAGGTGCATCAGTGTAGTTGGAGAGTGTAGTTTGAGATAAGTACAGTTCAGAGTTTGTGCTCCAGGGAAAAGCCCACACAGGTGGTAGCAGAAGATCCAGGGAGAATGGCACATATTTAGTGTGAATTAGGTCATGGCTGTTGGGCACAGCTCTGGCTGTGTGGGATCTTGTATTACTTCCACCACTCTTCAAAGTCTTGTTTATTACTGCGAGTATCAAAGTGCCTTTGATGGGTATCAATGCCTTGGCATTTCTCTGAGTTTCAATCCCTTTGGTTTTTTTCTTGTTTTCCTTCCAGTGCAGTGATGGCATTCAAGGGAATGGCAACTGCCACTGCTTTGAAGGTTTCAAAGGCACAGCCTGCCACATCTGTGCAAACCCAAACAAGCATGGCGAGAACTGTGATGAAGGTTAGTAACTCCGATGGAGAGACTAAAGGAAAATTTAGAACAAGGATAATGGTGCAAATTCATGTATAATGGATTCCCTTCTGGCAAGACTAGCATCATGAAAGAAGTGACAAAAATGCCATCACATGTGTTGCTTCAAACAGCAGTGGAGAAAACATGTGTAATATGACAGTGCTGATGTTTTGGAAATATCAACCTAATTCAGATGTCTCCTATTAGGAAACAAAAGACAGCTGACAATGACCTTGAGCTTGATAGCCTAAATTTAAGTTTGTTCTTACAGCCTATAGAAATCATGGACCCAGGCAGTCACAGGATCTGTTCCCTGGCCAGGCTTGATTTGTGATGGATGTCTCTCAGCAGACATCCCTCTGTCAAGAAAAAAAAAGCAATTATTATTTGGTGACACAAGAGATTGTGAAGAAAAGTTGGGAATCTACAACTGTGGTGGATTCTGGACTTTTTGTACTCACTGATCTTACTGCATGTCCTTGACAGATTGTGGCTGTGTCCATGGTATCTGTGACAACAGGCCTGGCAGTGGGGGGGTGTGTCAGTCCTGGTCCTGCAAGGAAGGCTACACAGGGAAATTCTGTGACAAGACGTCCAAGAACTGTGGCCTGAGTGAGCTGTCCCAGTACTGCCACCAGCACGCTGTCTGCAGCCTCAATGACACTGCAAGGTCAGTCTCTGGCATGTTCAGGGCACACTGCCATTGTACAGGCACAGGGCTGCCATCCCTGTGGCTCTGTGTGTGTGTGTCTGTGTACTTGGTGCACAAGATTGTTTGAGTAACTGAGCCAACCTGTTAGTAATAAATCTTGCTAGCTTGAGGGACTGCTCTACCTGTCTCCCTTTTGTGTTTATACTTTTAAGGTGCATCTGCATGGATGGATACGAAGGGGATGGGTTTTCCTGCCAGCCCATTGACCTGTGCATTCAGCCAGAACGGGGAGGTTGTTCACAGAATGTAAGTATGGTCAGACTGTAAAGCATGCAGAGGCAGCTCCTCTCAGTCAGGGCAGGGATCCAGGACTCCTGGGACTGTTACAGATTTTATGTGCTAATTTTTCCTGTCTGTCAGATGAGGTGCAATAACAAGTGCCTTGGCATAGTCATTGTAAAGATGTCAATCATTTGGGTTGGTGCCAAAATGTGACACTCCAAGGATAGTTTGGCTGGTTCATACCAGATATTTTATAAGCCACACAGATTAGCTGTATAGATAATTTTTGGTTTGCAATGATATTCCCCTCAAGTTCTTCTAATGTGTTACTTTCTCTGTAGCTTAACTGTGAGATCCAACCCATATTCCCAGTAGCCATCAACACTACATTTTTATCCATGGTTAAAGACTGTGGTGCTTCATATTGGAAATTACAGCCAAAGGGTCAGATCTCAACAAAAATTAGACCCTTCAGTCAGAAGAAGGCATTGGGCCATATACAAGAAAATAGGATGGCACTGGGTACAAAGTAGGTCTTTTCCTGAGAGAGATCTGCCGTCTATCATTGATTCCATCCCAGACATGCAGGCAGGAGATGTGGTCCTCCTCTTCAGGGAATACTTATTGTGTGATGGAAGAGCTTTACATGATGATAATGAATGTCCTGTGGGTTGTGAGCCACCTTAGACATAAATGTCTACCTCTCTTAAAACACAAAATGTTTCCAGAATCACTTTATTATGAAGTTTTCTATGACTTTTCTGGAGAAGATGCTTCCACCCTTTGTCCCCAGTGCTGGAATCAGAGTTAGTCAGTCAGAAATTCTCCACAGTGCGAGGAAAGAGATTTGTTGCTGTATTTTCACTGCACTCTCTCCCTTCTCTGGGTATAATTCCTTCTCTCTCCCTTCTCCTGAAGGCCATGTGCACCAGCACGGGCCCTGGCACTGCCAGCTGCCAGTGCAATGTGGGCTGGACTGGGGATGGCAAGGCCTGTGTGCCCATTGACAACTGCATGCTGGAGAGCAGAGGGAACTGCCACCTCAACGCTGACTGCATTTACATCGGGCCTGGACAGGTATGAGCCAAGCTAAGCAGCCTGCTGGTGGAATTATCACTCCCTCAGCTGCTCTGAGGTGGCCTTGGATTGCCAGAGGTAGAAATCGGCTGGCCAGCAGCCAAACTTGCCTGTCCACTGCCAGAAACACCAGCTGCAGCTGCAGCATCACGGTGCACTTTGCATGTGATGTGCACTGGTGTGTTCAGGACTGCTGCTCGACTCTGGGACTTGTGCAGCAAAGGGACTCTGTAATACAGTTTGATTAAAGCACCAGTTGCTGTATCCCCCTGTCCCCAGACCACAGCATTGAAAGCATGTGCAGCTGTTCAGGCAGTCTGTGGAGGGAGCTGGGCCAAGAGCATGTTGAGGCAGGAGGAAGGTGCACATGAGAGGAGAATTCTCAGGGTGCTGCTTCTCCCCACTCAATATGGGGAGCATTGCACAATGTGCTGAGAAAAAGATACAAAAGCTGTGGCAGATTTTAGTGAGGTGAGATGTGCAAATGCTCTCCTAGATATCTTGTAAGCAGGAAGCTTTGAAATTAATTCCTCTTTCTGCCATTCACAAAGTCTGTGTCATTCCTTAAAATCCTGGAAATAAAGGAGGAAACCATCATCTTCAAGTGACCCCCACA
Organism: Illadopsis cleaveri; assembly: GCA_013399915.1. NCBI lineage: Eukaryota > Metazoa > Chordata > Aves > Passeriformes > Timaliidae > Illadopsis > Illadopsis cleaveri. The sequence continues at coordinate 125,094 of VXBB01000016.1, read as the reverse complement.
GCCAAGCAATGCAAGGGATCAATGTGCTTGAGTAACCAGGCGGCTTGTGTGCTGTGATAGAGGATGATGCTCTGCTAAGGAAACAACTCCACATTTCCAGGTCTTGAGGGACCAGGAAGAAAACACAGGAAAATAAATTAAGGATGAGCTTTGCTGCCTTAGACATTTTTTGGATAGTAAATGAGGAGGCTCTGATAAGTCTGTAAAACTGAAATGTCTTTCTTGCAGAGCAAGTGTGTCTGCAAGAGGGGTTATGCTGGTGATGGCCACATCTGTGATGCCATCAACCCGTGCCTCATGGACAATGGTGGCTGCCATGACCTGGTGAGTAGTTACAGAGCTGTCCTCAGGCTGACATGGCAGGGGAGGCTCACCTGCTCCATGACAGGTTTTGCAGCAGCCATGGCATTGAGAGAATTGCAAATGTTTATGTTATGTCATCTTAATGGCCTGTCCTGATGTGCTCCAAAGATGGATCCTCTGATTTTTGTGGGTTCACATGACCAAAGCAATCACCTAGGCTTAGTTGTGTGAGGGGAACACTCAGTGCCACCATAAAGGCAGCAGGTGGAAGGTGTTTGTGGGTGCTACTCTAGCCCAGCCCTTGGAAGGCCAGAATTCAATTCTGAGATAGGTATAACACTACATAACCTGTGTTTGCTCTCTAATTTCTTCTTCCTTTGCTTGCAGGCTACATGTGTACCTCTTGGTGGAGGAGAGAGATCCTGTGTTTGCTCTGAAGACTATGTTGGGGATGGCATGACGTGCTATGGGGACATTCTGAAAGTTAGTGAAGAGCAAATGTCTGAGGCCTTTTTGAGACTGGAGAGAACTGGTTCTGCTCTCTCTTTACTTTTCCCTGTTACCTGAGTTGACTCCTTCTACCAGCATCAGTGTGAAGCCCAAGTGTATTCCAAGGCCACAGGGACAGAAGTGATGCCAAGACTAATCACTGCCAGTGAAACCATAATTTCTAAGCTGCTTCATCCCTGTGCAGGGAGTCTCTGTCCTGTGCAATAAATCATCTTTCCTTTGTTATTGAGAAAGTTTTTCAGGTCAGAGTTTTCAGGCCCATTTTCTGTCATTAGAAATATCGAAGGCCATTGTGGATTCAATCTTTTGTCCCTGATACACATGAACTCATTGCAGATGAGTTGAAAAGAGTTTGTTTATTTGGAAATATCTTTTTCAATGGCTGAAGTTGGGTTTTAGAAGTGCCCATCTCTCCTCACAATACACAATGCCTATAATGGTTGTGAAGTGAAAAGAATGTCAAAGTCATCGTTGCCAGATTTGAAATTGCAAAGGGCTCCTTTACCCCACCCTGAGTCCCCCAGCCTGTACCCAGTGCTCAGCAACCCTTCTGTTGTTTCTATTTGAAAGGAGCTGGCCAGGAATTCCCACTTTGCAGGCTTCTACGACTGGATTAAGGTAAGAGAAACCACAGTACTCCCACACAGGTAAGTTCTGTAGAGGTGAAGTGTGTGAATGAGTGAGTCAGAGGACAAGCAACTCCATTTATATTTTTCTTTAGAGAAAAACAAAAAAAAAGCAAAGGAGAAATTATTACAGAGCAGGCATGTGGAAAAGCTCAGGAGTTTGTGGTAGAATGAGGGTCATGAGTGTGTCTTTGGGGCTTTGTTTCTCTCACAAAAGGAAGCTGGGGCTGTGTTACACTTAATTTTCATGGTTGTACCATCTGTAACTCCTGGCCATCAAAAAACAGCGCAGAAGGGAAAGCAGGGGTGGCATTATAATGCTTTTCTTTCAGAAGAACATCCTTTGGGACATTAGACTGCATGTTTGTTCCTTTTCTCATTGCTGCTTCCTTGTCTCTAGTGTGGGAATGAGAGAGACCCTCCAACAGACTGCATCAAGTCTGTGGAAACACACTATGTTGGACAGCCTCTAACTTGAGCCTTAGCTCACCTGACTTGCTGCATACAAAATTGCTTTAGCCAGCAGTTATCTTGGTCCCTCCCCCAGGACTGATGTTGGAGATTCAAAAAGGATTTATGGATGTGATTTAATGTGTTTGAAGGAAAACTGAATTCAGAATGCAGAGCTTAAAGCAGCAGGTTTTCCCTTGGCAATCTAGTGTCAGCTGTTTTGGCTAAACCACCTGTGGCACTCATTGATTGCCATGCCCAGGAGAGCCCAGGAGATTGTTCCTTCATATCCCTTTCACGTGACTGCGAGAGCGGGGTGGCTGTTGGGTGTACTTTACACTATAGATGTGGCAGTGGCGTGTCTTATTTGTTCATTTTTGTGCTTTGGACAACAGAAATCTCTCTTCAGCATCCCAGCAGGAGCCAATGTCACTGTCCTGGTGCCATCAGAGGCGGCTATCAAGAACATGAGCAATGCTGATAAAGATTTCTGGTTGACCTCTTACATGCTGCCGTTTTTAGTCAGGTACAAGGAGCCTCCTGTCTTCACTTTACTGGGCCAAACAACAGTAACAGAGCCATGAGATGGATTTTTTCTTGTGCAATAAGGAAATATCTATAGAAGCAAATTTAAATATCTCCCAGGCCAAAACTAACTAGCCACTTGAAACATAACAGACCACAGACCATGAGAAGTAGGTTTATTTTTCATGTGTTTGCACAGAGATTTTCCCAGTCAGATGGCATCAGAACAATTCTCTCCATTGTTGTCTCCACATGCTAAACTACTTCCCATGAGAGATGTGAATGTTGGGTGGTATGGTCTTATCTCCCTGTCATTACAAACAGTTCCCTAATCTTTTCTTTATCTGATTTTGCTCCCCTCAGAGCCCACTTCCTTGAAGGTATCTTCACCGCTGAAAATCTCAAAAAGCATGATGGGCCAGAATTACCCACTCTCAACCCACAGACCAGATGGCAGATAAACACCACGAGTGGCGTAAGGGTTTCTTACATAAGGCTCCTGTACCAATCTCAAATTTAACTGCTGAGGGGCTGCTGTATCCAGTGGGGAGCCTGGGTGGGACACTGGTGCCCTCAAATGCAGGCATCTTTCAAAAAACTGTACCAAGATTAAAAATGTGCAGCCTTAAAAGAACAACATGTTTGCTTTGAGCTTGCTTGGCACTTCCTAATCCTCTTGCTTCTCCCTCTGGTTCTTGTGCAGGTATTGACCATCCAGAATGCAAGTGTAGTTGTCAGTGACATCCCTGCCAGCAATGGCATCATCCATGTCCTCAGTAAGGTATGTCAGTACATGTGGCACTGGGAAATGCTGCAGTTGTAGCAGCTGGTTTGTGTGGCAGCCTCTGTGATAGGACCAAGGAGGATCACATGTCTGGATGCTTAGGAAGGGATATAAAGGCAAAATATATGAGGTTATCGCAAGGTCCTGACAGATGTTTCCTGTGTAGCAGTGTTCAGTGTTTAAAACATTTGTCTCCAGGACCAGTGGGAGGAGAGTTCCCCTTCTCTTGGCTGATAGAAGAGTTCAGGCTATTGCAGGACTGTGTAGAATGAGGCCTTTTAACTGCCTTTCTTGCAAGCAGGGCAGGAGTCCAGTGTGATTCCCCTCAGCCCCTTGCTCAGCCTTGCTCTGAACACACTTTTTCCGCAGGTGTTGTTGCCGCCCCCAGGAGAAATCCCACCAAGCCCTCCTGGTCTGCAGGAGCAGCTCAGCACAGTGGCCTCCTTCAGCACATTCAAGGAGTTGCTAGAGGTAAGCAGTGGAGGTGAGCACAGCTGTCACTGTCAGAACAGTCCTTTGAACAAATTCCCACCTTACCCTGTACTGGGGACCTAAATTTGGACTGCCTGGTGAGAAAGGGAGATCATGTGTGTCCTACATGAGGGATCTTCTAGGGAAGCTTTTGAGCAGCCAAAGAGTGACATAATTACAGTTAGATGTCTAGATCACTGGCATGTGTTACAGTGGAAGATGGCCTGCCTACCGCAGGTGCTCTGATGCCTGTACAAGGCAGAGAAAACCAGAAGGCTTTTTCAGAGCTGGGAAGCTGCTCTTATGTCAGCCAGGACAAGGAGCAAGCAATCAGATGTGTGTGGCTGAGTAGAAGTTGTGTATCCCATTTTCAAGCATTTCCTCTTCCTTTGTAATTGAGCTCACATGTGGTTTGGGTTTTAGTGAGTAGAAGGGTAATTGCTAATGTTACTGTTTGGACATTTTTTAGGAGTACCAGCTCATTGGGAAAGTTGAGTCCTCTGAACAATACACAGTTTTTGTTCCTGGAAATAATTCCATTGAGGAGTACTGCCGTGCTGCCAATGTGACCCAGCTGGTAAGCTCACTGCTTGCTTGCAGCTTGAATATGTGTTGTGGTGGGTGCAGAGGCATGTACACTGCCAAATAGTAAACAAGCTCAGGGGGCTTCAACATGCAGAGGAGATGAATATCTGATACTAAAAGCTGGAAGAAATGTGGCAGAGAAGTGAGAGGATTTCCAGTGCTGTTGTAGTGGGATGTGAACAGAATATTTGGACCCTAAGTGCAGAGTAAATTAGTATGTGGATAGATGGTGCAACATGTTCCACTTCCTGGCTGGCTGTGGCAATTTTCAGACTTCTGAAAGGTTTCAAAAAACATTAATGGGTTCATCATGTATCAGAGTCATCAAGTGTGATCACATCTGTGACAGAGTGTTACTAGGCTCTGTGGGCTTAATTAGCCATTACAGGTGCTTAGGAATATTTCTTATGCCATACCTCTGACTGAATTGTAGTCTAGGAAGTCAAAAGACTCCAAACGTTTGTATTTTTGTGGATTTAGGACAATGAAACAGTGCAGTACCACATTGTACTGGGAGAGAAGCTCTTGCCTGCAGACTTGAGAAGTGGAGTTCATAAGAACAGTATGTTAGGGCTCTCGTACTGGCTGATGTTTTATCAAAACAGCACTCAGGTAAGGGAGGCAGACTGTTCTGCCATTTGAGGCTCTGGCTTGACCTGTCACTTCCTAAGGCTGCTGACTCAATGCTCCCATTTCTCTTTTGCACACCCTCACAACTTTACTGCTGGGACTGTCTTGGAGCAGCCAAGCAATCCATGCAAAAGGAGTTGAAGGTTATTGTCTCAGCTGTTATCTCCTGCTTTGCAGAAGTTTGTCAATACTATTCCTTTGGATGGACAATCCTTTGAGACAAAGAATGGCATCCTGATCGGGGTGTCCCAGGTGCTCCAGGTCCAGAAGAATCGCTGCACTGCCAATACCACCACCATACTGAAGGTAATGGTGATGGCCAAGGAGCTGACAGCATTTCACAGGGCTCCTGCACCTGCTGAGCCAAACTGAGGGACAACAGACAACCTGCCTTGGCTGTCCTCATGGACGAGACAGTGGTGTAACCCCAGATAAGCCTCAGGAAATGGGCCATTGTGGAGGTTTGGCACCCCCTACCTGGAGATTCTGTACATCTAATGCAGTTCTTGTGCAGATCATGTTCATTTCCTTTGCTGAGCCTCCCTCACGGTGCCAGCCATGGGGCTGGCTAGTGCAGGGACTCCCAGACACTCAGCTGTGGAAGGAAAATCCAGCCCAGTTTTTGCATGCCATGACCACAAGCTCCCTTAGAAAATGCTCCCTGGTTTGCCCGTGAGTCATGGCCAAAGTCCAGCTTGCATGTACCTTGTGGCTCATGGCAAATGAGCCACTAAAGCTGGAGATTGCATTGTCAGACTGAGGTAAGTCTGCCTGCTACAGATTAGAAAAAAAATATTTGCAGCCTTGTGTGAAGGAGCCCCAGGGCTCCAAAAGTCCCTGAGACTCATGAAAGGTGGAGCATATGATCTCTTCTTTTGGTGTTTTGAGCCACAGAAATAAAAACATCTTTGTCCCAGGCAGCAGCTTGTAGACCAGCATTTGCAATTCAAGATTAGTGTCTTGGTGTGACGTGGGTAGAGGACACACCTGTGACTTGTCCTGTTCTCTGTGCCCTAGTCAAGGTGCGGCAAGTGTGAGAAGGGGATCAAGTGTCCTTCTGGATCAGTTCTTGTGGTGAGTCTTGGATTCATGTGACAGCTGACAGACTGGCTGCAGATAATGCTTTGAGGTCCTTTTATTGCTCTATAGGTTTCATCTTGATACCTGAAAAAATCTGCCTTTGAGTCCTCTGTGGCTCATCCATTGCCAAGGTTTGCAAGAAGAAGCCAAAACCAAGGGAGGGTAACACAGGAAAAATATGGGCATGAATCATGAAGCTCCACCCAGAGCTGGCACCAGGCTTTGCCTGAATTTCAGGAGTCCTTTAATTTTCCTACTTAACAAGCAAGAAGAGATTTCTTTTTTTTTTTGTAATTTATCTTTGACTCTTTTGGCATTATCATCAAGGAAAGCCAATTTAGGGGATGCCTGTAGCAATTTCCCTGCCTGGACCATTGATTTGTTCACACAGATGGGCTGGTTGCTCCTGCAGCTTGTTTGTGAGTGAGTAACAAACATTTCCAGAGAGGAAAATAACTAAGCATTTCATTTCCATGCTGGCTGTGAATTGCCTAGCAGCTACATCTGGCTTCAGGCCTTGCTGCGTTGCCCTACACCCAAAAGCTCCCAATTCTTTTTTTCTCAGTATTCAGACTAACATGTACCACGGGTTTGGCAGGTAAAAAATAGATTCTGTGTGGTGACCTCACATCCATAGATGCCTCATTGTCTCAGTTCTGGATAGTTCAGACTTTTAAGGCCATTCCTGTCAGATACAAAGCAAGAACACTGCCATATGCACCAAAATGTACATTGTTTCTCTAAATATTGTAACATCTCCTATCTGAGTCTATGTTGATTGTGTCCTCAGGAACCCCCTGGAAGCAGGAACCTCGCTCGCTGTGAACTGCGCTCTGCGGGTACAAGAATACTGGGCTGCCATTTCACCTGTGCTAAAGTTTCTCTGGTGAGAAAAACATTTGCCTCTGATTCATTTTGGCAAAAGCAAGATGGGTGTCAGAAGCACAGCCATGGAAATGCAGGTTGTACTGAAATCCTGGCAGTGTCTGTGCCTTTGTGTAGCTGAGACTGGCGTTGTCTGGGAATCGCTCTCCATCCTGGAGGTGGAGGGCACTGGAACAACAAAAGATCTGCAGAAATGTCTGGGCAGTGATGGATTGGGATCTGCTGCTTCGGTATTGTTGCTCTGGGTTTTGTCCTGCAGAGGAAGAGAAGGAGCTGAATGTTTGCAGTCTGGTTTCCTAAGGAAATGAGGCATTAATGATGGTATTCTGCTTGTGCCTGTGCCTTCCCAAATAACTGATGACTCATTGGAGCTGAACCAAAGGGAGGAGCAGAAGGTCTCACACCTCGTGTTGTGTGTGTTATGGCCCCTACCAGTTTGTGAAAATGGGTTGCTGAAAGAACACATTTAAAGAGAAAATGGTAAAAGAAAGACATGTGTGAATTTGACATCTTGTATTGTCACTGGGAAAGTTTAGAGGGAATGGGAAATTGAAAAGGGAGAGAGGGAGTTAGACTTACTGTACTCATATAAAGAGTTTCAGTCAGCACTTGTACCTCATTTGGCACTTTTGCATTGCTTCATTAGATGGTATTTCTCATCATCTGTACTGTCCAGCTTTTTCTGATCACAATATTCTTCCCTCCATGGGTAGATGGAGAAAGAAGTGAGAGCAGTTAAATCAGGCTTTGGAACCAAATTACCTGCTGGCAGAGCCTCCCTCTGCCCAGCAGAGAGACACACTGATGACACAGGCAGGAGACAGGCTGGAGAGGCACAGGATATTTCAGCTACTCACCAAAGGGCCCGTGTTTCTCAAGGGCAGAGCAGACACTTACACAAAGCTCTGGGCAACAGAACACTCCATTTCAGGGTGTTCACTCCATCCTCCCTGTTCCTTCCATGTGTTGTCAGAAATTATGGCTGTCACACAGAGAGGGGAATCAAGCAGCTCCCACAATAAAGCTGTACCCTGTCTGTGCTGCACAGGATGGCTCATCCCTGTTTGTTCTTGTTGTTTTCCCAGAGGTCTGTCTGCTGCCCCGGGTACTACGGCCACATGTGTGAGATGTGCCCCGGCAAGCCGGGCCAGTGGTGCTCTGGGAACGGGGAATGCCAGGATGGAATGCAGGGCAGCGGGGAGTGCCGGTGCCTGGAGGGATTCCACGGCACTGCCTGTGAGATGTGTGAAGTGGGACGGTACGGAGCCGACTGCAAATCAGGTGACGCCCATGGCTGCGGCAGCCTGCCTCTACCAAACCGCTGGCAAGGGCAGAAAAGTGGCCACATCTCAGCTCTCAGGAGGGGTGGTGGGAGAGCAGAAAGGTCTCAAGACTGTGAGACAGGCAAATGGCTGCCAGGTCTCTGAGAGAAGGCAGGAGTGAGCACCTGTGGCCAGCCACAGGAGTGGCCCCGTTTTGCATCCTCAAACCAAGCATGTGCTGTGCTGTGCTGCTCTTCCTGCTGCCACCCAAACTACAGCAAGCAGAGGCAGGTGATCTCTTCCTGGGCTTTTTGGCCTGGCAGTGAGGGATCAAGAGCTGATACTCCTGTGCCATTTTGTTTTGATACTCCTGTGACATTTTCTTGAGGGCAGTTTGATGTGTTGGATTAGGAGCAGAGCAGGCAGTGAAATGGCAGCAGGACTGCTGGTGAGCCCTGGTTGGTTTGACAGTGGTGTTTGTATTTCCCGTGCAGAGTGTGCCTGTGACAATGGCATCTGTAATGATGGACTGCGAGGGGATGGGAGCTGTGAGTGCTTCCCAGGGTGGACGGGCCCCACCTGCCAGGAAAGTACGTGAGTGTGAAGGGGCCTCTGGTGTAACAGTGGCAGAGAAATCTGAGTGATCCTATCAAGCTGCCAGAGCAGCTTTGTCTGCTCTGACCACAGAGTCACATGTGCTCTGCATTCCCCCAAAACTTTTCAGACTCTGCTTTCTCATTCCTGCGCACGAGTTGCATTTGCTGTGACTTCCCCAACTGTACACGAGCCCTTGAGTTATTTTGGTAAACCAAGAAAAGCCTATCCCTGCTCTCACTTCCACTGAGATTAGAGGCACCTCAAAACCAGCCCCTTGCTCTGAGAGAGAAATGGGAGCTTCCAGCCACATAGGTTGGGTTGGTCATGACTCCTGTTGCTTTTCTAAGAAGGTGGCAGGGCTTGATTTGAATTTTCAAGAGGCCCCAGTGTGTTTGCTGAGCTGCTTTTTCTGCTCACAGATTCAATCACTCAGATGAGCTCAGGCTATGGTCTGCAGTTTTCAATAAATCTGTCATTGTGTGTCAAAGTAACATGTTGAAGACAAACTTGGATTTTGATTACCATTTGGATGAGGAGAAACCTGAGCTTCTAAATACCTTGGGATTTTAAAGGTGTCCACGCAAAGGTTGATTTTATTGTGAATTTAGAAATAGAAATCAAGCAGAGCTGTCTTATCTAGTGTAAATGTTAAGCATGAAAGCAGATCATCTTTTGCTTCAAATGGGCCAAAACCAAATGGCTCTGTATTCTGGATTAACAAGGTTTCAGTCCTTATTTTGTTCCTAACAGTGCAGAGGCCACATAGATAAAACTAATTTGAACCATTAGCTCAGACAGAGAACATCAAATTCACTCCCTTGCAAAGTGCCAAAGCATAAATGCCATGAGATTTTCCTGCTGCCACACAGGACAAGAGAGTTAGCATCATTCCTGGTTTGCAGGCTCCTTTTCTCTAGATGTCAAAAGTGGCCTCAACTGAAAATTCCAAGTTATATTTGTGTTTTCTCTTGCAGGAATCAAGATTGACTTATGCAATAACACTTGCCACCAAATGGCCAAGTAAGTGCAGACAAGGGGCCGAGTCACCCATGTGTGTTCGTGTGAGTTTTGCACAGAGGTGATTCTGGCTCAGGGCTTGGCAGAGGGCTGGCAGAAGGTGCCTACTCATCAAAGATGCATAATTGTCAGTTCCTTTCTGGGAACTCTCTTTGGACCTGAGCCACCAGGCAGTAGTAGTCTCACCAAGGATTTTGTCTGTCTGAGCATAAATCCATTCTAAGTTCCTTCAACCTGTGTGGATGGGAGAAAAGCAGAGATTCCAAGGTACTCCAAGGCTGGCCTTATTCAAATCAACCAGCCATTTACAAGCTCTTTCTGCCCCTGCCAAGGAATGGAACAGGGCTGGAATGGCTCCCTTGTGCTCCCTTCTCCATCCATTATCCAGATTCCTGTTTTAGGCAGGGATGTTCCATCCCCCTGGTACCTTGCAGAAGCTCGTGGCTGTGGTGAGGGTGCACTGTGGGAGGCCTGGGCTGGACACCAGGTCCTGGCCAGCGTGACTGGAGTGTTTGGAGCTGTAAAGGAATACCTGGAATGTGCCTCCTGTGGTCATTGTGGTCTCCTGCATATGCCAGATTTATACAGTGCTTCTCACCAGCCAGGCAAATCAGGAGGTGTTGTCAGAGATTGTTTATCCCTGTCTTGTTTCAGCTGCCTCAACAGTTCCACAGATTCTCAGCCTACCTGCTTCTGCTCTGCTGGATACACAGGAAACGGGACCCATTGCACAGGTGTGTCCAGCAAAGACAAGGTGAAATAAATGGCAGGAGGTTGCCAGAGGAAAGATCACTCAAATGCTTTTCCTCTCAGCCACCCACCATGAACTCTGCCATGCTTTGGTAGAGATGTTTTCCAGTCCAGAGCTTTACACAGGATGCTCCTGATGTTGTTAAAGCCTGCAAGAGAGGGATAAAAAGGCAGGCAAGTGTAGGAGGGCAGCTCTTATTGCCTGATGCACATGAATGAATTGTACTCATTCTAATATCACAGTATTGCTGGCACAGTTATAGCAATTTTGGCCATGAATCCTTGGAATGTGGGGGTTTAATTCCCTAGAACTTTGTGATACTCCTATTTGCTGGCCATACCAAAATCAGATAATAGTGCAGCAGTAGAGCCAAAATGAGGTGGGATTTTAGGATGCTTCATCAGAGCTAAGTTGCAAACCTTGTAAAAAGCAAACAGTCCGAGAAAAAACAAGTGATAAAATTGTAACAGTCAAAACACTGGTAGACATTCCAACTTCTTTTCAGTATTGCCCTTGTTGGAAAGCAAGTAAGGGGGAAAGAGAAAAAAAACAAAACAAAACCAAACAAAACAAAAACAAAACAAAAAAAACACCAAAAAAACCCCAAACATGTATGTTGTTCAGATAAATATATTTTTATATTTTTTTCTCATCTAACCATTAATGGTCAGTGAGCAAATGCTGTGAGGGAAAGATTTCCAATCTGGAGGTTACTTAAGCTCAATTTATTTACTTGAACTGACCTCTCTTAGGTCTGGATGAGGCCCCATGTCCTTCAAGAACCAACATTTTCATTGGGAAAAAAAGGGATTTTAACAAGATACTGTGATTTTGTTAAGAAAGATAATCATTCTGGCACAGTTGATCATTCCTAGGTGCTCTGAGCTGATTCTGCTCCTCTTGTTTTTGGCCACAGAAATAGATCCCTGCACTATTGACCACGGTGGCTGCTCCAAGCATGCTGTGTGCACCAAAGTGTCCCCAGGAGAGAGAACCTGTGTTTGCAAGGAAGGCTATGCTGGGGACGGGACACTCTGCATGGGTGAGTGCTCAGGGTGTATTTTGGGGGTAGCAGAGAAGCAGCATCAATACTGAGGGGAGTTTCAGACTAAAACACCAATGTTTTGGTCTCAAACAAAAAGATTCCTGCAAGGCTTCTTGCTCTCATGCATGTCCTGGAGAGGCCCAGAGACAGAGAGTGAGGGCAGTCTCCTGCAGTGGTGCCCTGGGTGAAGATGGGGCTAGGGGAAGTCCAGTCCTCTCATATTCTTTAAAGTACACCTAGGCAGGCTTGGAATTTTCTGTGGGCAGATTTGTCACAGCTCAGAGACCCACATGTGTCAGGAGTAAACTTGCAGTTGCACCCTATTCCTTTGCTATCATGAGACACTTTCCCAGGAAAATGTTCCCCAAGCTGGAAAAGTTCTCGCTGTTGCTTTCCCAATACCTCTTTGGATCACCTGTTCCCAGCTGCCTTGAGCAGCCCTCAGCAATAACTTGGCCTCATTGTTTTGCTGCAGAAATTGATCTCTGTCTTGATGGCAATGGGGGCTGCCACTCCAACGCAGAGTGCATCAAAACAGGCCCAAAGAAGGTGAGTGTGAAGGGTGGATGTCAGGGCAAATTTATTATGGAAGTTGTCACAGCTGTATAATTCTCTGAGAGACAGTCCTGTCCATTGCAGTACCCTGCTTTGTGCTTAGTCCCGTCCATGTAGAGAAGGTTCCTTGGAAGAGCATGAAAACATTGCTGTTTCCATGAGAGCAGATGGCTTTGCTGGCCAGAGGCTGAAGGCAGTCTTGGGTTATATTCGTTGTGGACACAAGCTGGGTTATTCACAGAGGCAGCAATGGGTGCTACACCACCACTTCTGTCCAGGACAGCCCTTGTGTGTCTCCTTTATTGGATCCAAGTTTGAGCTCAACACTGCTCTCCCTCCAGGTTGCCTGCAACTGCCTGCCTGGTTACACTGGGGATGGTGTGAGCCAGTGCAACCCCATCAACTTGTGTGAACAGGTATGTCTGCATTTAGCTGCTTCCAGAGGTGAAGGCCTGGAAGTGTTCCCTTCCCCCAAGAGTTAACAGCAGGAACAGCATTAGCCTGGTTGGTTGGAGCTGAAGTCTTGCCTTTCCACATACTGTGAAGGATTTCCTTGTGTATTTGGTCAACATGGCCTCCTGCAGTCACCTGCAATTATGTCAGTCACCCAGCATTCCCTCAGGGTGGAAAGAGGGACACAGGGTTGGAGGCATGTTGGTTTTTTCCTATGTGTCCGTTTCCAAAAGCCTCAGAGTGTTCTGTGCTCATGGCATTGCTGCCATGTCAAACTGTCCCTCTGAATCAGGGGCTTTGTCATGGACTCTGTGTTCCAAAGTGAGGCATGAAAGTCTTATTTCATGGGAGGATTTGGTGCTGGGAAGCCCTTGAGAATTTGAGTGAGGTTTATTCTAAGGCACTAAACAAGGGGGAGGGATGGTTTCCTTTCGCTGAGATGGATGGAGTTTGCAGCTCCCACATGCAAGCAGCAGTTCAGGTGGTTGGAGAAGCTCGTCCAAGCAGCCTTTTGCTTTCCCTGCCAGAACAACGGAGGCTGCAGCCCCTTTGGGCTCTGCAAGTACACGGGCCCTGGCACTCGGAACTGCTCCTGCTCCTGGCACAGCATTGGAGATGGCTTCACCTGCCGTGGCAAAGTGCATCAGGTGAGAGGCGTGTGCTGCACCTTCTGTGTCCCCTGCCCTGCAGCAAAACACTTCCTCCTCTCCAGAAGGTGAGCAGACCTTGGTGTCACATTGGCACGTGTGTAGTGTGGGAGATGAGACAGATGCTTTGAGCAAACTCTCCATAAATCATAGGTGTGTTTGTGTGCCAGTTATGGGAGAGAATCACGGCAAAGTGACTTTGCTCCAACAAGAGGGAACACTCTACTACTGTCAGCAACATTGACCATCCCTCCAGGGGACTGCTTGCTTCATGTCATAAACAAATGGGAGTGATCTTGTTTTTCCCCAAGGCAACTCACTTCTGCCCAGTGGGATGAGGGCAGGTGTCCCCTGTGGCCAGCCAGGACTTGGGACCCAGTCTGGAGGGCAGAAGTCTATGTCCAGTTCTCTTGCCAGTACAATGGCTGTCCTTGGGGAAGCTTGGTGACCTTTTCAGGCAATGGCAAATAAAACTTGTGCCCACAGCAGAGCCACAAGAAAAGAGATGGACTGCGTGTGCCTCTGCTCTTACTGAAAGTCTGAGTGGTGAGGAGAGGGCATTTGCCTTGCTAGGGTATGTCTGCTCTCTGGACAGCATCCCAGAACTGGGAGTGGCAGCACAGTGAGATTAAAGCAGAGATTTTCTGAAGCACTCGAGGTGTCTCATGAGCACAGGGCAGTCACCCATGAGACAGGTGCTGCAGGACCAGCCAGCTTTCATCTTCTGTCCACCCCATCCTGCAGCACTTGCGAATGGTGTGGGCAGAACTCACTGCAACATCCATGTCATCTGTGCCTGCAGAGCTGGTGAGGGAGGGAGGGAAGATCCCTACAGTATGTCAGGGAGAACTGGTGTCTCTTTGGGGTGGGAGAGTGACCCAGAGTGGAAGGAGCAGGTCACTGTGCTGGTTGGTGAGGAGCAAGTGGAAGGGACCCTGCTAACACCAGCTGATTCCCTTTGTTTAAGGAGCTCGGAAGGATTCCAGATGCATCCATGTTCTTTAGGATGATACAGGTTGGTGACAGTTTTGTCCTTGTCTCTGTGTAGTAAATTCCACCTAGGGGTTTCTGCAAAGGGTCTTGCTAACTGGAACAATGTTTCCTGCTTCCCTTCCCACAAATGCTCTTCTAACACAGGCAGAAAGCATCAAAGAACTCAGCGGGGCAGGGCCTTTCACTGTCTTCGTCCCACAGACAGATTCCATAGGAAACACCACAGTGGTAAGTGCCCTCCCATGCCAGGCTTTGTCAGGTGTTTGACAGCTGCAGTTGTGGCAATGTCCCCTCTGGGACTGCTCTGCCCAGTGAATCAAGGCAAAGGGGCTGCACCATGGAGAGTTAAAGGCATTCCCTGCCCTCCATCAGTGTAAAAGCAGAAGTTTGGAGGCATCTCACTGAGGTGACACCCTGGACAGGGATGGACAAATCTCCCCTTGTAAGGAGACCCTTGTTGGAGATGATGTTTTGTGGGCCTCAGAGGCACTGTGCCAGATCCGTGGTGCGTGCTGGCTTTGGTGCCCATGGGGCTGGTAACAGCAAGGCTCCCATGTGGCTGTTACAGACCCCTTACTCCTTCCTAGGAATAAGAGAATGGCAGCTTTTTGGTGTCAGTGTAATGGAATATCCCAACTCCATCACTGACTAGTCAAGCTGGTGGGAATTTCCCAAAGCTCTCAAATGGTTTTGTGCCTTCAGTGTGTTTTGAGGGGACCATCTTCCCTGCGGGGATGAGTCAGAGGGAACTCAGGCAATCCAGGTCTCCCTCATTGGGGCTGGGGGTTCTGTGTGCAAGCCCAAATGCCCTGGTGTAGCCTCAGTCCTGTTTTCTGTCTGTAGTTTGAGGAGTGGAAGAGCAGAGGTCTCCTCCGGGACCTGCTTCGCTACCACATGGTGGGCTGCCAGAAGTTGCTCTCCAGTGACCTGGAAGGCCAGGAGTCCCTTACATCTTTATCTGGCCACAAAATAAAGATCACAGTGAACGAGGTAATTCCCTTTGCTGTCCCAAAGGATGTCATGTGAAGGCACTGTGGCTGTGGCACGTGGCTTGCCTAGGGCCCACAGACACTCCCAGGGTGGAGCTGTGGCTGTGCAAGTCCTGCAGGGCCCCTCTCTCGCAGAATAGCATCACTCTCAATGAGGAAGCCAAAGTGGTCACGAGTGACATCGTGGGTGTGAACGGGATCATTCACTTCATCAACAAGATCCTCATTCCCAGTGACCTGGTGGGCCAAAACATTTCCTCAAAGCTCTCACAGGTAAGGCTGGAGCCATGCCCTGGTGTCAGGGCTGTGGTGAGCTCAGGGACAGGATCTCTCTCCCAGCAGTGCTGCCTCAGCCCAAAGCTGCCTGGGCTGCTCCTCCTTCCTGTCCCTGACTGCCTAGGGGTTGTCTGAGGCCACAGATTTGGCTTGTGAGGGTGACAGCATTTGTGGCATAGGCATATTTGGAACATAAGGAGCCTGTTCCATCACCAGGGAACAAACATTCTGGATGTAGGCAGGAGGATCTTGCCCCATGCCAACCATTACACTCCTTTTCCAGCACAAAGCAGGTTGCAGCATGAGTTTGCCAATGCCTCTCTGTGACTCCTTAAGCAAGCATTAGGCACTTACAGAGCCTGCATTTTACAGAATATAACACAGTTTCTATGCAGCACAAGAGAGTGCTTGAATTTATCCCAGCTCCTGCCATAGCAGTGTCTATCCAGGATGAATCAGAAAAGTGGTGGCTGCTGAATGGCAGCCCTTTCCAGGCCAAATCATCAGCATGATGGTGACAGAGATAAACTTATGTTTAGCTACTGTAGTTGTTGCCTGTCTGGTTTCTCTGCTGCACTGCTGGTCCTGCATGGGGAACCCTTGGTGTCAGTAGTTTGCTCTCCTCCACCTGCAGCAGAACATCACGGACGTGGCCGAGGCCTTTGGGTACACCATTTACAGCAAGCTGCTGCAGGTGAGCCGCTGCCCGCGCTGCTCCGGGGGAGGCGCTGCGTGCCCGTGCCCGGCCAGCGCGGGCTCCTCTCCCTCTGTGCTCTCGGGCAGGACGCGGAGCTGCTGCCGCTGCTCGGTACCCCCGTGCACAGACCCTTCACGCTGCTCTGGCCCACGGACGCCGCGTTCAGCGCCCTCCCGGAGAGCCGGCAGAAGTTCCTGTACCGCAGGGAGCACCGGGACGTGCTGGCCTCCTACCTCAAAGCACACATGATCAGGGACACAAAGGTAAATGTGACAGCACACGGGCTTAGAGCTGCCAAGGCCACACAAAGGGCCACTGTCTGCTGTGGCTGTGTCAGACTTGACCTTGCCAAATATTCTGCTGCCATGGAACACACAGCATATCAGTTGTCTTGAGAAGACACAAAGCTGTTTGAGCATTTGAGGCACCTACAAGTGTCATTGTGAACCTCTGGTGGCTGAGCTGAAACCTGTTGTCATCAGCTTCTGGGGAGTTGCAAGGCTCACTAACAGACTCTTGTGTAAAGGAGGATGAACAAGGGGAGAGTCCAGCTAAGCAAAGCCAGGCCCTGCTTTTTCACACTGGCCTCTCACTGTGCAGGAATCTGGGACTAACCCACACAGCTTCAGGGACTGCCACATCACACCCCTCCAAGGCTGGCCACTGACCCCTGTCCTCATCATGTGCTAACATGAACTGCCAGTTTTGCCAGTCTCTCCTTCACATTCTTCTTTTTCCCTCTCAGATTGTCGCTGGTAACGTGCCCCAGGTTGAAACCATACGGACCATGCATGGCTCCACCATCTCCTT
Source organism: Illadopsis cleaveri (assembly GCA_013399915.1). Lineage (NCBI taxonomy): Eukaryota > Metazoa > Chordata > Aves > Passeriformes > Timaliidae > Illadopsis > Illadopsis cleaveri. Next base: position 108,153 of record VXBB01000016.1, on the reverse strand, counting down.
CAGCTGCAGCAAAGACCACGTGGTGAGTGTTGGTGACTCCAGGCTTGGATTCCCATGGGGCCAGTGTCCCTCCCTGGGCATGGCCATGGGGCAACTGGTGCTTCTGGCAGGGAGTGAACATAGAGCTGGGGTGCTTGCAGGCTGGGACACCCCCTTCCCTGGCTACAGCTGGGCTGTAAAGAGGCACAAGGCATGGCCAGCTGGCAGGGAAGTGCAGAGGCGTGTGGTACCTGCACGTGAATGTCACAATGACCTGGCTGCAAAGCCAACCCCATAGTGCCACAGCCTTTAGAGAGCACGTGCTGCATGGACAGAGGCCATCCTTAGGACAGGTGGCTGCGAAAAGTGTTAAGTGGGAAGGGTGATCAAGGACATGTGCACAGAGATTTTGGAGTTCTTGGGGTGATTAAGAAGCCATGGCAGCCAAAACCAAGCAACTTTTGGGTGGTACAGCCAGGATATAGGATGTGCCAGAATCACAAGCTGCTTTCTTCCTCTGTTAGGGGGAGATTCTGGTTGGGAACGGTGAGGCCACCATCATCCAGAGGCACATGGAGTTCAACGGGGGCATTGCTCATGGCATTGACAGACTGCTGGAGCCCCCAGATGTGGGATCTCGGTGTGATGAGTTCACCTTGGCTGAGCTGCAGGTAAGCATCTGTGGTGAGGTGAATGAGGATCTGGCCACCTGTGTAACCCGGTGCCTGGGAAGAGGGATGTCTGCAGGGCTTGCTGCTCTTCCTTGGCAAAGCTCTCAGCAGCCAAGAGAGGCAGCAGCATGGACTGAGTTGTTGTGAGGTTTCTTTCTCCTCTCCACAGGCACCTCCAGGGAGCTGCGGACTCTGTGGCTTTGAGCCATCCTGCCCTGCTGGCTCTGTTCAAGGGGTAAAGCTCACAGCTTTGTCACCAGGGCGACATTTTAGGGGACTGATGGCAACATCCATGTGCCCCTCATGTTTTAGCAGCAAAATGAAGGCCCACCTGCATGTGGCAAGCCCTTGGCTCAGTCACATGGTTCATGGCTTGCCAAGTCATGCAGGACCTGGGCTCAAAAATACAGGATCTTTGCTTGGTGGGTGACAGTGGCACAGGGATCCCTCCAACAACACTGGGGGTGGCTCTGGGTGCTTTATAGCAAAAGAGCTCAGCCTGGGGGTGGCTCAGGGATCCCATGGTGAGCAGCTGTGGGAGGCAGTGGCTGTACTCCACTCTCACTGCTGGCTTCTGGCGTGCCCCTGAAGTTCCTCTGGGGCTCTATTGTCACCAGCCCTAGCACATGTTAGGAAGCCTCTGCTATTTGTCACAAAACTGAATGAGTGGCTCAAGAAAAGCCAAGGTGAGTTATCAGTGACCAGTGTGGCAAACTCTGGGTTCTGCCTGTTTCCTCACAGGGGGAAATCAAGCGCTGCTACTATTACGGAAACCAACTGCTGAGGAACACGTTCCTGCTCCACCGCAACTCCCCGCTGCGGCCGGCCTGGGAGCAGTCCCCGTGGGGCCCCCTGAGGAGATACTTCACCTCCAGGGGCCCTCTGAGACGAGGCTGCAGGAGGACCTGCTTTTCCAGCCAGTGGACCCCGCAGTGCTGTGCCAACCACTACGGCCGGGACTGTCGGGGTAAGGGCCACGCCCTGTCCCGCCCCGGCCCTGTCCCCGCGCAGGTTAACCCCGTTACTGGTTCAGCACATCCATGAGTGTGCTTCCCTGGAGAAGGGTGGGCAGGGAGCCCCAGCCTGTGGAGGGTGCAGGGAGCAATACCCTGGGATTACAACAGGGAGTTGCCTTTCCTTGGAGAGTGTCTTGTGTCTGTGAAGATCCTGGGCACTGGGCTGCTGGGGGTGGCTGTCACATATATCACTCACCTCTAGATGTTGTCAAGGCTCAACCATCCCCCTGCCCTCTGTGCCATGGGCAGCTTTCACGTCCTTGGGTGACTCTGCTGTTAGTGTAGGGCAGGACAGCACAGACCCAGCACATCACAGCAGGGGTTCTTCCCAGGCTGGAAGCTGTGCCAAATTTGTCCCTCTTGCCCCCACTCCTAAGATTTCCTGTCATGGGATGTCCCCAGCACTCAGTCCCCAGACTGCTGAGCTGTCTGTGGTCCGAGCACGCCGTGAGCAGAAAATCAGGAGTACCTGGTGTGCGGGGTCTTAGGCGGGGGGGGGCGGCAAGGGTGACTCCCCTGTAGCACAGGGTCCCCTTGTCACCAGAGCCTCACTAAGGTGCCCCATTTGCAGCATGCCCAGGAGGGCTGGAGGCGCCCTGCAACAACCGTGGGACCTGCGATGACAAAATCAGCGGCTCGGGGATCTGCAACTGCAGCCAGGAGTTCATCGGGACGGGCTGCGAGCTCTGCGCGCCCGGCAGATACGGCCCGGAGTGCCGAGGTACCGCGGCTGGGCGGGGCGGCAGCTCCGAGGGGCTGTGCCGGGGCTGTGCCACAGCGGGCTGCAGGAGAAGGGCGAGGCGCTGGCCTGACCCCCTTGCAGCCCAGCTGATAAAGCCACAGAGTCAAAGACCCCTCCTCGTTTGTCGAGCACAGCTGAGAGCCCCAGTTTGGGAGAAAGTATTTCACTGTACTGTGAGCTAGGGGACACAGAAGCTGTGATGAACCCTGTACAGAAAGAGCATCACCTGGGACATGCTCAGCAGGGACCTGTGCCCCTGTGAGACAAAAGCACAGGGAGGGAAAAGAGAGTCCTCCATCCTCCCATCCCAAACTGGGCCTCACAGGGTCTCAAGTAAAGTTTCTGAGTGAGAAACACATTCCAGAAATGCCCAGGGGAGAGGAGTGATGGGGTATTGTGGGTGCAGATGCTTCTCTTCCTCTGTGAAGGGCGTGTGTGACAAGGGGCCAGGACTGGCAGGAAGGGATGTGTCAGGCTCCTGTGCTCACCTTCACACCTGCCCACTATGCCACATTTCTGCCACGTGTCTGGCCCAGGGCCTTTCCACCAAGGCATAAATGCTGTGTTTGCTCCTTCCTCACAGAGTGCAGCTGTACTGAGAACGGTGTGTGCAATGCTGGCCTGCACGGCGACGGCTTCTGCTTCTGTGCCGAGGGCTGGACTGGGGAGCACTGTGAGACCAGACTGGGTGAGGGATGCTCAGCTGTGCCCTGCAACCCATCTGCTGTTCCCTGGGACCTGCTGCCACATGGCTGCTTTCCCACGAGCTGGGTAGTTCAAGCTGCTGTTCAGAAATATCTCCAAAAAGGAGCTCTCAGTTGAGAGGCTCATCCCGAGATCTGCCACATGCTATTGAATTTCACAGGGGTTGGGGTGGTGAGGAAGGGGTGGAAGAGAAAAGCTCTACTGGATCATGAACGAGTCCCTGAGCTCAGAGGTGCTCCAAGAAGGGCTTGAGGCTGAGGTGAAGATCTGAGGTGTATTTGATGGAGTACCAAACCTCTGTGTTTGGGCAAGGCACCTGCAGAAGAGAACGGGGGGAGGAGAGAGGTGGAAGTGTGGGGCAGATGGCCTGGGGCAGAGGCTGGTGGTGGCAGCCGTGCCCGTGTCACAGCCCTGCGGTCACCGTGAGCCGGATGTGTTCTGGTTTCAGTGGTGACACCCACCTGCTCTCCCCCGTGCCACGCCCAGGCCGCCTGCCGCGCCGGCAACCTCTGCGAGTGCGACCTGCACTACGAAGGGGACGGGAGGACTTGCTCAGGTACGGAGCGGCCACCGAGCCTGGGCTGGAGGGGCGGCGAGCGGCCCCTTGTCGCAGCAGGTGACCAGCAGGTGACCATGGCCGATGGCCATGTTGGGGTGACAACTGGCAGGACAACGGGGCTGAACCCCAGGACATCTCACGAGATGGTTCAGTTAACCCAGGACTTCCCTCCCGCAGTGATCGACATGTGCAGCCAGGACAACGGGGGCTGTGCCAGGCACGCACAGTGCTCACAAACGGGCGTGAACGTGTCCTGCGCCTGCGGCCCCGGCTACAGCGGGGACGGCTACATCTGCGAGCCCATCGACCGCTGTGCCGACGGCAGGAACGGGGACTGCAGCGAGCACGCCCTCTGCATCAGCACCGGCCCGGTGAGCGCGGCCCCCAGGGCAGGGGACATCGCCCAGCTGGGTGCCCTGGGACAGCCATGTGACAGTGTCCCCCCCACTGCAGTACCCTGCCCCTCCTTTCCGGTGCCCTCCGGTGCTGGACTCATCCTGTGGGTGGACACCACCAGGCAGGGGCTGTGCTGCTGTGATAGTTCTGGGGATGTTATGCTGAGGCCATTTTTCCCCACTGCTCTTTCTAAGGAGCAAAAGCTGTGTCAGTTGTGTCATTCCTGGGCTATTTTGGGGGCTCTTGGATGTCCTTCAAGGACAGTGCTGGCCGTTTTTGCAGAAGAACCAAAGTTGATCACCACAGGCCAGAAGATGGGACTGGGAGCATGGTGTAGTGCAAGTGTCAGGAGCCACATACCTCAAAGCTCAGCTAAGACAAACAGCACATGCCAAGGACTGGATGTGACATTGCCTGAGTGTGGGGGTAGGACAGGCCATGTCGCTTTTCACAGCTCTGCCACAGCCCCAGGAGGCTGTAGAAGCATTCTGAAGGCTCATCCCCATCTCCACAGGGATGCAAGGATCCCCAGCTGGCATCTGTGTGTTTGCACTCACAGTTGCCACCCTTCCCTTGTGCTGCAGAACGAGCGGCGCTGCGAGTGCAAGCAGGGCTATGTGGGTGACGGGATCCAGTGCCTGGAGCAGGTGGTGCCCCCCACAGACCGGTGCCTGCAGGACAACGGGCAGTGCCATCGGGAGGCCGTCTGCACTGACCTGCACTTCCACGGTGAGTGTGCTCAGCCCTGCAGGGCCAGGATGTTCCACGGAGAGGCCACATTCCCTCGTCCTTCACCTTTGGCCTGGAGCTCCCCTCGGGAGAGCTGGAGGGTGGATGGCCAAGGGGACAGGGACTCACCTCTGTAGCTTGGCGTGGTTTTCACATTCCCCTTTTCCTTACATGTCATATGGGGAGGGAGAGCCATCCTTATCTGCTCCCACGTGACATGAGGTGGCCTCTGGTGGCAATGGCTCCCGTGTGGAAGGCGAGAAGCTCAGAGGAAGCCTCTCTCTCACTTGTGCTTGTCCACAACTCACCCTCCTTGGCAGTGCTGCCCATGGTCACACAGGGAGCCACACGGCTGCCCAGGGAGGTGGCTCACTGTGTCCTGTACTGATGCTCCTGGGCTTTGGTGTTTTGCAGATAAGACCATGGGTGTTTTTCACCTGCAGTCACCCCGAAAAAAGTACGACTTCACTTATGAGCAGGCTCAGGCAGCTTGTGCTGCAGAAGGCGCTTCCCTGGCCACATTCCAGCAGCTGGGAGCAGCACAGCAGGTCAGGGCAGGGGTGGCTCTGTCCCCTCATGGGGCTGGGACAGGCCATGCATTTCCTGGGGCCTGGGCCAGCCCAGGAGTGACATATGGGTGGGTGACCTCTCATCCCCTTAGCCAGGCCCTATTTGCTCCATCTACATCCATGAAACAGGAGGGCTGGTGGGTCTTGCCAGTCACACGGGGATGGGACTTGTGACTGTGCCCAACACTTTGGGTGTTGGGGGTAGGTTGGATGAGGCACAGTGGGAATGTTCATTGGGGCAGAAAACCTGGAACAGAGCTATTTTTAATCTAATAATTGATTTTGCTCTTCTAGATGGGATTCCATCTGTGCTTGGTGGGTTGGCTGGACAATGGCACAGCTGGATACCCCACAGCCTACCCCAATCCCAGCTGTGGGTCCAGCCATGTGGGCATTGTGGACTACGGCTCCCGAAGCAACCTGAGCGAGACCTGGGATGCATTCTGCTACCAGGAGAAGGGTGAGTGGTGCCAGCACTTTTCCTGGGGACAGCCCTGTTGGGCACAAGAGCTGTGTCAGGGCAGCAGGCAGGGAACTGCCCTGGAGCATGAGGGCAGGCAGCCACACGCCCTCTCCCCATGCCCATGTCCAGAGGGAACGTGATGAGGGTGTCCAGAAATCAAAAGGTGGTTGATGAGCCAGCACTGGTAAGCCCAATCACAGCCCGGTGTTCCTTTGCAGATGTGACCTGCACCTGCCGTGATGGGTTTGTGGGAGATGGGTACTGGTGCAGTGGGAAACTGCCCGACGTGCTCGCAGACCAGGACCGCTTCTCCACCTTCTACTCCGTAAGCGACGCTCTCCTGGCTCTGCAGGGGCAGCGAGGCAGAGGGAGGGAGCAGCTGGAACAGGGAGGAGTTGGAGTTTGGTCTGTGTGCAAGGTAGAGGCTACAGACACACACAGGGTTTATTTCCAGGGCTGGGGGGCTCCTGGGCTGGGGAAGCTGATGGCATTGTGCTGCCAGCAATGTGCCAGCTGATGGGGAAGATCTCCCATCTCTTCCAGATGTTGCTCAATTTCGCCAACGACACAGAAGAAGGACTGGATTTTTTCATGTATTTGTCTGATGTCTCTGCTCCCAAAACTCTCTTTGCTCCTCTGAATTCTGGTTTTGCAGACAATGAGGTAAGCAAGCAGGGATAAACTATCAGAGCCCCAGAGGAGACCAAGTGTCACCAAAGCTGGCATGATGGTGTGAAATAGTCTGGGGAAGGAGGAGGAATGTGGGTCAGGGAGGACTAGTGGATTGGGGGTCTCCAGCCCAGACATTCCCTCAGAAGAGCCATTTAGGTCAGAACGCTCAGAGCCTTTTCCAGCTGAGCTTGACAATCTTAAGGGTAGCATATCCCCTTTGCTCTGCACAGTCATTCTGTGCCATGTTATCTGCGAATGGAGCAGTCTGTGTCCATGGAGAGAGTCTGGGCTTGGTTGGGGGGCTGCACAGCAGTGAGAAAAGGGAGAGACCAGCTCATCCATTTCTCACCCCTGTGCACTGGTGCTTCTTCAGACACTGACAGGAGAAGAACTGAAGCTCCATGTGTCATCCAGCAATGTCATCCTCTTCAGCTCCAACCTCACAACAGGCACCATCATCCCATCCCAGTCAGGATACAACCTCCATGTATCAGACCTCCCAGCGAGCAACAATACAGAGCACTCAGTAGGTTCAGCCTTGACAGAGGGCAAAAAAAGCCACAAGTTTTCACCACATCTCTTTTGAGATAGGAAATGATGGGGAGCCTTTCTGGGCAGGTGACATCATCTGTGTCCTGTGCTGTAGGACGCTAAGGGGATCAATGACACGATGATTGTGGAGTGGGACATCGTAGCTTTCAATGGCATTATTCACGTGATAGCAGAGCCCCTGAGGATCCCACCACCCGTTGTTCACCTTGGCCAGGTGAGTCTGGGGCATGAACAGGGCTGGCGTCAGGGGATGATGTGACAGAGTCGTCCCAAGAACTGGCCTTGTCCTCTGCTCTCTGGCACGGCTCATTTTGGGAGGGCTGCCCACGGTCCCACTGGGGAGCAGCAGCAGGGGCGGTGCCATCGCTGTGCCGGGGCAGCGCCGTGACGGGGCCGCTGTTTTGGGCACAGGTGAACGGCGCGGCGCAGGGGTCGGGCTCCGTGGCCGCGGGGACGTTGTCAGCGCTGTGCTTCGCGCTGGCACTGGCTGCGGGCGCCGGCGTCGCCTACTACTGCGTGAAGAGGCGGCGGCAGCAGGGGCAGTTCGGGTACTATCAGGTACGGACGAGCTGGGGAGCGGGACGGGGNCTCTCCGCCCCGCAGGACCTGCCCCTGGCGGACGCCGGCACTGACCTCCGCGGGTTCCCGCAGTGACCCCGCGCGGCCCCGACCGGACCGCACCGCACCACGCCGCGCCGCCGGGAAATAAACACTCAGCGCCACCGGCTGTGCCCGCGCCTGCCTCGCCGCCCCGCCCTCCCAGCGCCCGCCCCGCCGGTAGCGGCCGCCCCTAGCAGGTGGGAGCTCCAGCCTCTTCTCGCCCCCGCCCAGCGCCTGTCATGGCCCAGTACGAGGTGGTGTCTGCCCAAACCTCCAGCACCCAGGGTCCAGTTCAGGCGCTCCCAGGGACGTGCGGCCCTCGGTGTTCACGTGCAGCATCTCCCGGGGCCCTCAGGGCCTCGCTCTTGTGCCCTCACGCTGCCCCGTGGTCAGGTACGAGTCACGTCAGTCACCACCCCAAACACCCTTTCCGGGTGCCCCCTGACTGCACTACCGCTGTAAGGGCTCCGACTGCTCCGTGCTGAACGCCTCAGCTTCGCTCTGCCCGATGCCCACCCCGGCTTCAGCCCAGGCTGCCCGTTGGTTGTGCTTCCAGGGCAGGCAGAGGAGCCCCTGTGGGCACAGTGAGCGGGTTAGTCAGTTAGTTACACATGCTGCAGACGTTTATTGAGCTACACACAGCACAAAGACAAGTGCCACATGCACCTACTACAGGAGTTTGATTAGAGCAGCCACGTTAACAGATTGTCCAAGCCACTGAGTTGAGCACAAGGCATCTTGAAAGTGTGCGAGAGGCTGGCACATGGCACAAAGACAAGGCAGTGACACACAAGTGACAGACTGACAGGCCAACCTGGCACAGCACTGGGGAGGAACATGCAGGAGAAGATTTTGTGTGTGTGTGTCTGTGTGTGTGTGTGACTCACTGAGGGTTGCTGACACATGCAGTGCCTTTCTTTGAGTCACATGTCCTGGTACAGGGTCCTCCACACTGCCCTGGTTCCTCCTCCTCAGCTGCCCCCACACTGACAGCCCCAGCCCTTACAGCCATCACCACAGCCCAGTGCTCACACGCCCCTGGTGCCTGGCCCTGTGCTCATCTCCAGCTCCCTCCAAACCCACAGCCCTTACCCACTCTGCAGTCACTCATTCACCTCTGTGCCTCTCACTGCCAGGCCCTCCTTTCCCTCTCTCCTCCCTGTCACCTCAACACTGACTGCCCCTGAGCAAGCTGGCACTGTCACCCTTGTTGCCATCTGCAAATGGTGTGGCAGTGAGGGGAGGAGGAGGACCAAGGCAATTGCTATCACCACCCCTTCATCCTATGGCCATCACTTCCCACACACCACCCAGCTTTCTGAGGGCATGATCTCCTGTCTCTTAGGGTCAACCAGTATGGAGTGGCACAAACTCCCAACACCCCCTCTCCACCTCACCTGCCCTCTCCCCAACACCCTGCCTGGCCCTGGGGCAGTCTGGAGCCTTGACAGGACCAGCAAGGCCCTAAGCCAGGTGCAGAGCCCACTTCCTGCACTTCCCATCTTAAATCAGCTCTCACCTTTCCTGAGCCTCCTGACTGTCACCTTTGTCCTATCCTATAGACTCTGGCATCAGTATTAGCATCTCTTTGCTCTTCCTTCTGCTGAGGAGGCACCACAGGGCTTTGCCTGGCCATGCTCCCCACAACACTTCACACTTACCCCCTCCCTAAACATCTTCACCTGCCCCTCCAGCCACCTTCAGCCACAACTCAGCAAACACAGATGGAAGGTCACCACCTCTGCTGCCAACCCTGCCCCATCCCTCTGCAGCTCACAACAGAACATAGCACATCAATTGCCAAAGTATTGATGTCACATGGCACCAAACCTAGAAATACCAACAGTGCACAGCCTTAAGCTTTCTCAAAAACCAGCCATGCCCCCAAACAGTACCTTTGAGACCCTGTGACCTACTCCCATACCCAAGGCTTGCACATCCTGCCCAGTAACCTACCAGAGTCCCCAGCTGGACAGACCAGTCTAGTGGGGAGTGGGATGGGGCTGAGGGCTGCTGGACAGGTGTCACTGCTGATACTTTGTCATGTGATGCACTCACTGCTGGGCTTGAGTGGTTGCCCAGCTGGCAGCCCTGACCCTCCCTGTCCATCTGCAGAGTCACTCATGCTGCAGTCCCAGGCTATGGGGGCAGCTATAGACCTGGCACACCTTGTCACACCTCCTGTGGGTTGTTCTCACCAGGCACTGGTGATGTGGAGCTCCATGCCTGAGCCACGTGTCTGGTCACAGAGCAGGGATGGGCAGTGTCCCATCCACCAGCATTGGCCCCTCCGTCTCACCTACTCCTAGAGAGGAGTCTCTGCACAAGCACCCATCCTCTGTCCAGCCTGCAGTGCACTTCAGGGAAAGGGAGGGAGCCAGTGAAAAGAGAGAATAAACACACCATCTACACACAAACACAAGTGTCAGACGCCCTTTAGTGGTAGACAGAGGTGCTGCCGGCCGAGCGGCGCGGCCCCGCCCAGCCCCGGCTGTGCTGCTGCTGCCTGCGGTACCTGCCCCTCACCGGATGTGCACCATCTCCTCCAGGAAGGGGGTTTTCATGCAGCCCGTGCACAGCTGATCCATCCAGAGCGGAGCCTCGTGCTGCAGAGGGGTGCGCCGGGGGTAGAAGGTGAAATTCACGTCATAGTTGAGCAGGCAGCTGATGGAGGCCATGTAGATATCAGAGAACCGCACCAGCCGGCGGGAGAAGTACGTGGGGTTGTGGAATGTGCGGAAGATGCTTCCAAACTGGGGGTTGAACAGGTTCTTCGTCAGAGACCTGAGAAGAAAAACGTGGTGTTTTGTAGCTAAAACTGTGGTCACAGATTCTTCCCACTCCTTTAGCCCTGGGGCAGCCCACTCCCTGAGCGTTAGGGGATCACCCCAAGTACGGCCTCCCGAGGCTGTGAGGCAGAACAGTCCCTGTGCAGTGAGACTGATGAATATTTGAGTGTTCAATGCACTCCTACTCCACCTGTTCTGTAGCAGACAGCCCACCAACCCCTCCCAGCACTCCCCTTTCCCACCCTGCCTTCAAACCAGTCCAACCTCCCAGGCTGCAGGACTGCACTGCTGCATGGCCCTCACTCAGAGGCAAGTGACACCAGGCAGGACCAGAGTGCAGCAGCTGCAGCAGTGTTATCCCCAAAGCAGGTTATAAAACAGGGCCTGGGAACCCCTAAGAGACCTCACAAGTGAGGGGGGAAAATGCTCACCTGATCTCCTGCCGTTCCTTCATCCACTCCAGCAATACTTGCTTTGACTCTGCATCCTGATACATCTGCAAAGAGAGCAGTAGAAAGCATCACATCCATCAGTCCTGCAGGCCACACCTCAGCTCCCTGCAATTTCCTCTGTAACTCACAAACCCAGAGCCCACTGCACCAGGAGGAGGATGAGATATTTTTGAGAACCAGGCAAGGTGGTACATCCCCTCATCCCCATGGTAAACCCAAAATTCAGACTCAGAAGGCAGCATATAACCTGTCCTGCTCAGGCAGGAGCTGTTTACCTGCATTCTCTCCAGCAGCCCTGTCAGTGCCTGCTGCCAGGTCAGGGAGTGCATGTACTGCTCCGTGTTTATGATCCGAATCTCCGTCTCCAGTTCAGGAACGATGGCTCCAGTCCTCCAGCCATGACGTAGCATGAGGTCCTGGAGGTCAGGGTGAAAAAACAACCAAGAATTCAACATAAAGACTGAAAGCCAAACACAACCCTGGTTCCTAGAAGAGTGTGTTTGTTCCCATTTCACATTCTCAGGGGACAGCCATCCATGGCCCGTGCCAGTAATAACCATTTCCTGGTCACTAGGATCAGTTGCATGAAGCACCTAAAAAGGTGAGATCAGTACAAACTGCTCTCAAATTCACACTTTACCCACAGAAAGTACTTCAAGAGCCTTTTCTCCAGTGCTTGCATCTGTCAGTGGGGAAGCCTGTGTGTCCTGTGGAGGGGGGCACCCAGCCCAGCCCTGAGCACTCAGAGCAGGTCCTGCCTTATCTCCAGCCCAGCTGCAGCCACAGCAGCCACGTGGGGTCACTCCCACCTCACCGGAGAGCAGAGACATTTCACTCACCGCAAGGTCACTGTACAGATGGTCCCCAAAGTAGAGCACTTTGGATCCACGCCAGCCCGTCAGCCTCAGGAAGTCAAAGAGGTTGCCCTGCAAGTGACAGGAGCTCAGAGTGAAACGTGGGTACAGGCCACCTTACCACATGCAGGTGTGAGCACTCTCATGGGATGTCAGCCTGCTCTCTGCTCCACCATCTATCTACACCCAGAGGTTTCTCTCCTGACCCACCTCACTTCACTTTTTTCCCCATGTGACAATCTCCTGTACATCCCTCAGCTTTTTTAAGGCTAGAGAAAAAGGCAAAAACTCTTCAAAAGAGTTTTTGCAAACAGGAAATTCAGGCGAAATTCTGTGGCGTAGGGCACAGCAAGTCAAGAAGACAAGATGGTCTTAAAAAGCAACAAAAGGAGGCAGTTTAGAGGCCAAGAAACACCTAAATTAGAAGAGCCTGAGGATGGGCAGAAAACCCCCAGGTGTTCTGGGTTTAGTTGTTGGTCTCAGGTGCTAATGATTTCACCTCACAGGGTGCACCAGAGGGAAGGTGAGCATGCCAGGCAAGGCTTTTGGAGTCAGGAGCTGTTCTACAGCCCAACCCCAAAGATTAACAACACCCACATGTCCACAGGACCTGTTTCACCAAGTCAAAGAGCCAGGCAGCCTGCACAGATTCACAGCTGAGTAAAACAAACCAAACCCCAAAGCACCAGCTAAAGCATAGCACCAAGCAGCTTTCAAGGCTTTCCAAACATCCATACATGCACAGAAGGCACTTCAGGGACTACTCTTCCACCTCCACACAAGTTTTCCACATGAGTCATGAAAAAAAAAAAACCACAAGGAAAGGAAATGGCCCCATCAATGCCAGCAGACCAGCACAAGCAGTCAGTGCAAACCTATGAGCCACTCAGCAGCAATCCCTCTGGCCAGTCTCCAGTGGCAGGAGGGAGCCAAGACCCCCAACCACCAGCACCAGCCTGGCCAGAAAGCCCCCAAACACAAGGCAGCCCCCCAGCAGCCACTGGCAGTTTGCTGTATGCACAGCTAAGGCTGCCCAGGACCAGGGAGCTGGGCCTTCTGTTCCTGCAGCATCCCTGGAGCTGAGCAGACTTCCCTTAACAGCACAGAAACAGGACCCGGCAGCCTCTGCACTTCTTGGACACAAAGTTGCTGCTGCTCACATGAGGGCTGCTCAGGAAGCCACTGGCAGAGAAGGAAATGGAGGACAGCCTTGGAAGGAGGAGAGTCCTCTTGCTGTGCTCCAGTCACCTCCAACAGCAATGGACCTGACAGCCAGGAAACTTGTGCTTGGAGCTCCACGGAGCCACAGACCTGTTCTGAGACCTCCAACTCCTGCCCTTCTTTCCCCCAAGATCACAGATCTGGAGAGGGATGGGAGCACAAACTTGGCACTTACAGAAAACACCACATCTGTTGGAACAGAGGGACTAGAGGGCATCACTTCCACTTCCCAGTCCCTAGGGCAAAACAGCAATCCCTGAGTTCCCATTCCATGGATACCCACAGCAAAAATCTGCCACCCAGCCCTGCTTCAGAGGACAGGAACAGCTCAGAGGCCCCTGGCAACACCACCAGCACAGGTCCATGGCCACTAACACTTGCCAGAAAGAAGCATATTGAAACCAAAAATCCTGGAGACAGGGTGGGCTACAACCAGGATACATTCTTCATCAAATCCTAAGAACAACAGTTAGGCAACAACTTTAATGCAGTCAGATAAATATAATTGTGGGGAAGAACTGGAGAGGGGCCCAAAATCCTACCCAGCCCACCTTCCTCCCTCATCTTTTCCCTTCCTCAGTGCACTATTTACACGGGTGAGCAACCTGTGGCCACAAGATGTAGGTGAGTCGAGAGCAGGATTTAATGCAGCAATAAACTCCATGGGTGAGGTGTGCCTTTCTCCTGAGGAAGCAGCTAATCCAGTGGGAATGAGCTCTACTAGCACATTCCCAGCTCCTAACTCTTGGCAGAGGAGGGGACACCAGCCCAGCACTTTGGCAGACCCACCAGACAGAGGTTTCCCAACAGCACTACTCAAGGACATGACCTACTCTGCTACCACAGGTCAGGTCCCAGTTACTTGACCTCAATCTCACTAACAGTTTCTTCCCGTGGGATTGGATAGCTCAAATAATCAAGAACAAACCGTCCTAAAGCCAGAGGCAACTTGTCTCAGGGGGCAGACCAGCTGCAAGGACAACACCCAGGGCAGCAAGTTCACCAGAGCTGCAGCTGGTCCTTCCAGAAGGGGAGAGTCAGGAGAGCCAGGTTTTGTACCCTCTTTGATGCTTTGTGCCCTATTTGATCACCCTTGTTTCTTTATTCCCTATTTCTTTATTCTACACAAGTCCACCTTTTCCAACCTTATTGAGAACAATTTGGAGTGAGTTGTGGAAGATCTTTACATGCACAAGAGGTTTCAGAGAGCTGTGCCTTTTTAGCCTCAACTAGCACACCCTTGGGAGCCCCTCCAGGACAAGAGTTTCAGGACCAGGACAATCAGAAGAGCTGAGGGAAAAGTGCTCAACTGGCCATGCTGGACAATCAGAGTAGACCTTCCAGGGTGGAGGTTTCATTGTACACAGGGGCAGGGGACATTCACTGGCCCCTCCCACACATCCAGGGGATGTTTCCTCACCACCCCGTCTCACACAAACAAGGCAGCAGCAAGGAAAACCCAGCCTGGCAGGGGGAACTCAGCACTTGGTTCCCTTGGGCAGAAGAGCAAGTACCCCACACCTTAAGTTAGCTGGCCCTGCTCTGCCTTTTCCCACTTGTCCCTGTCCCTCCATCCCCAGTGCCAAGGCCATGCTGAAAGCATTCTGGGGGACAGTGTCCTACCAGGCCAGTGACAGCTCCTGGGGACAGAGGGCATCTCCCACTGCCCACAGCCAGCACAGAGCCCTGAGCGTGGCGTCTTACAAACGCCCTCTACTCACACAGGTGTTCTTTTCAAGGGCTTCTGTGTTTTACTTTTCAAACACCAAACATGAACAAGTGTCCTACAGCAGAACCCATAATTTCCCCTCACCCTGACCAGGCACATTGTCCTGTTTTTCCAGTGATTTCCAAAACTGCAGGTGTGTTATAAGTCCCCACCATTTCAGACTCCTGTTTGACATCCCTTCTGCACCCATTCATTTTACCTCTTTGTAGATCTTTCCCTTCTCCAGCTGGTTTATTTTGTCCCACTGCAGTGAGCCTTTATCATCCAGTTTTCGAAAAGGTCTGGGAAAAAATGGGGGGAGACGTCAACTTCTTTTGATTTTTGGTGATTGTTACCCAGCAACCAGAACATTTGAATCACAACACTTGTTTACCTATGTAACAACTTTAAATAAAAGCTCTACATGAGTTCTAAGTGACCTTCTGGGCCTTCTGCACTATTTTCTCAGGGGAGGAGAAAGCATGAAAGGGAAATACCTTTTCAAAATGCTTTCCATTGACTGCAACCATTTCATGCCAAAATCCCTAACAATTCTTCTTGTTTTCACATACTGAGAGGAAGAATATAACCATAATGACTCCCTCTGAAATGCCAAAGCTAAGAAGGCTTTGCCATGAAACACTTTATGTGCTCTTCCAACCTGGCTGTGCCCCAGCCCAACAGAGACCATGGAATGTCCTAATAGGATAAAGCAAGTCTGCAGAGAGAATGGAAAGCAGTCCCCATGCTGAGCTCACCAGGTGAACCGAGCTGTCTCCTGTTTTTCCTGAGGGCTTGCCATGACATTCTCCACTCCACGAGTGGATCTTAGGCACTAGGCAGCCATAGGTTTTATTTCCAAGAGGGTCAGATCATCATAGCTCCAGGCTGTGCTTGTAAAGCACTTCACCTGCAGCCCATGAAAAAAACCTTTACCAGGCCAGCACAGTTTATACAGCCATTCCATTCCATTGGTTAACTCCAGCATATGCCAATGGTCTGGGTAGTGGGGGAGGAAAATCATACAAAGAAAAGAATAGAGCAATCCCCCAACTAAGCAGACACAAGTTCCCAAAGCTAAGAAGCCAAAAAGCAAAGTAAGGACAGCAGCCTGTCTATTGGCAGCTCCTAACTGACCACAAAACCCAGCTGCCACGTACAAAGGCGTCCAGAGCTGCCAGTTCCCAGACAGCATGTATCCAGTACAAACAAGACCCCAAAAAACCCTCAAAAAACAAACCACACAGATATTTGCTGTGGGGAAGAGGAAAAGGAAAGATTTTGTCCCGCTCTCAAGACAAGAAATGGCCATCTCTCATGCCAATTTTAGAAACACATTTTCTGCTTGGCTCTACATATTCTATCCACTTATTCCCAGCCTGGTCAATTCTTGCCTCCTCAGAGAGTATCTGAGAGAACACTGGAAGGCTGAATACCTCCTGGAGCTAGACTATGCTTAGCAAAGCACTGCTTTCTGGCAGGCCAGAGGAGCAGTTCCCTGCAGGGAGGGGGCTGAGGCCCAGCAGGAATCCCTGGGCACGTACTTCCGCCGGTCAGTGAAGAAGTTGGGCTTGTCCGCTTGCACGATGACCATGTCGAATAAGTCCCTCCAGTTCTTGCCAACCATGTGCTTCATTCCTTTGTCCCTAAGGCAAAGGAAAAAAAATTAACAGATGCAGTACTCTTTTTTTCACCCAACACTGCATCTTTTCAACAGTATGCCCCAAATTCGCCCTTATTTCAGTAACAGAGAAGAAAACATTGATTTGTGAACCTCCCAAGGTTGTCTCATTGTATGAAGTATTGATGTTGTGCTTTGTTTCAAGCTGTCACACATTTTTCTTCTGCACCTCTGGAAGCCCAGGGAAGTCTGTGATACAGCAAACACAGCTAGAGGCAATAGAAAGTGTCAGCTCTGTAATGTTGTGGCCAATCACAGCCTTGTAATTTCTTCAAGAAGTGAGATCAGCGCTGAGGGTGCAATATTCACCACAAAGAGTTCCCAGAGAACTCCATGACTACTGCCACAAAACCCTGTCCCATACAAATCCCAGGTGCTCAGAGCACCCTGCACAGCTCTTGCTGTGCCATGGTGACCATTGATGAGCAATAATGGTACTCACACAAAGCTAAAGGGACTGTTTGTGATGAGGAACAGTTTCTTCTTGTGGTTCACCAGGCGGTTCAGCACAGCATAGATTTCATCCCCACGCAGAATATAACGTTCTGTAGCAGAATGAGACACACAGCATCAATCAGAACACTTTGGCATAAGTCACAATCACATTTCTATGAAGCAAACCAAACCTAGCCCCTACACCACTAAAGATGCAAAAGCTCTGATTAGATCCTCAGGCAGGCAGGCAGGCAATGAACCACCATGGTGACAAAGTGGCATTCCTCATCCCCATCAGTCCTATCTAAAGAGAAAGACTGAGGAAGTGACAAGTGAATTTGGCACCAGAGGTCTATTTAACTCACCCATATCTTTTTCAATCCATTTGTACATCACTCCTTTCACATGAACATCTCTAATTGCATCCTAAAGAAAAGAGCAGGGGGGAAAATGTTTCAGTTTTACAACATGGCATTTCTGTTTCCCAGCATGCAAACCTACTGTCACCAGAGGACGAAGGCAGTAATGATACATCCCCTCCTTGCTGAATGAACAAAATCTCCATCATTGCAAAGCAGCAGAGCCTGCCCACCACAGCTCACCAAGATGCCAAAAGAACAACAGGGTGGCTGGCTCAGCTGATGCAGTGTCATGGGGAAAACTTCAAAACTTATCTGTGAAAGCACAAATTCCTTCCTGCTCTTGGAAACAAGCACATGTTACCCCACTGGTTCCAAGGCAATGAAGACTGTGCCACTCCAAAACCATTTGCTGTCCCAACACTGTGCTGTCTCAGACACCAGGTGGCTTTTCTTCCTCCCTGTGTCTGTGGAAGCTCTGCCAGGAGTGACCCAAAGGATAGGAGTGTGGCCAGGGTGAACAGCAGCAGAGGAGAGCATCTGTGACCACAAAGTGCTCCCCAAAGCCAAGGAGGGCCACAGCTCCCAGCCCTGGGTGAGCAGTGTGCACAGGCAGAGCAGAAGTTCCCACTAGGAGGGTGGCACAAAACACAGCTGGGAGGGAAGCAAATTTAAATCAGATGTTGTGAAGGGCATCCAAATATCCTCTATTTTCCAGGCCAGAAGCCAAGATACAGCAAATTTTTGGACACACCCAACTGAGATTCTGCCCAAGTCTTTATCCAGCAAGATATGCCAGACCCACAAAACCATTTCCAGAGCAGCAACAGAGTTTGCAGTGTTAGCACATGCAAATGCTTGTTTGAACTGCACTGTTTTCATCCCTGACAATTTACACAGGTAAACAAATGCTGCCTTTCCCCAGGACCCTTAAATTTCTGTCACACTGTGCGTGCCCCTTCAGGAGCTGCCCTTTCAGACTGAGTCCCACACTCACCACTGACACCACTACAGTGACACTTGCCACACAGTCTCATGGCAGTGCTGGGGAAACCTCATGACGCCCAAAAAATTTCCTTCAGAGCTGGAGAGAGCCACAATTTCTCACTTCACTTTTTTCGATGAAAGTGGAGACATTAACACTTCAGAATGAGTGTTAGGAGTTTTAGAAGCTTCTTTCCACCATGTGAATTTGAAGGGCAAAAAGGCAGAAGTCATATCTCACTGCCTTACTGGAAGGAATATGAGGAGAGAGCAGGAGTTCTAACAAGAAAACAACTTTCTTTTAGCCAGCACTGTCACTAAAAGCAAGCAGAACTTTGGACTTGCGTCAAAACTGCCTTTGCAGAGCAGAAAAATTTCAGTGTGCTCTTTCCCTAAACCTCTTGCTGGCCAAAAAACTAAAGAAGGGGAAAAAAAGAAAAAGGGAAAACTATAATGTTTCTGCAGGTAAAATCTTGGAGCATTGGTAGGTGTCAAACAGGACTCAAAAAATCCTGAAGCAGGGTAAACTGTACATTCTTACTCTCAAACATAAAGTGACCAAACTGGTGTGACAGGACTACTTTAATTCCCTGTCAGCTCCAGCCTTTACCATACCTCAAGGTCTGCCCTTTTGATTCAGTGCAGTGCCTGCAGCACTTAACCTGCTCCTAAACACACAGGCTGCATCAGCAGGACCACCAAGAGTCGGGTTATGCCAGTACTGTCCTAACAGCTGGGCCATGCAAATCCTCTGGGACACCTGTCTGCAGGCACAGAAGGATCTCTGTGCTCGTGTTCACAAAGCGTTTCTTTGCATTTGAACTTGGGTACTGCAAAGGGATAAGTTTTACAAAAATGTTTGTTTATCCTCATTGTACAGGAAAAAAAGCAAGAACTCTTTTGGTGAGAGCACATGATTGTCCCTAGTTTAAATACAGATTTCAGGCACTGCCACAGATTTTCCATCATAGCTGTCTTCTTTGCCTACTTTAGTTGTTCCTCAGGGATGACCACATTGTCCACCAAAAGGACAAGGCCAGGATTAGCACTCAGGAGCCTGAGGGCTGGACCACACCAGCTGCCCTGCATTGGACATGTATCAGCTGTAGCAACCATCCCCCTGCTCTCTAGATTTCCATTAGGAACACATCCATTTGACCTCAAAAGAAGGTTCAAAGATACTCTTCACAAAAGGCCTCAGGAGTCAGCTGTATCCCATTTTCCCCACCCCAAAAGAAGAAACATCCAACACCCTTGAAATACTTAAGGTCTTGTGGGAAATGGGCTGGCACATTCCTATCAAGCACCAACAGAAGGTCAGGACACGCAGCTGACAGGTGGATCCTTATCACAAAGCAGCAGCACAGACATGGAGCCCCATTTCCCCATGGAGCCCCATTTCCCTCCCAGAACTGAACAGATATAGGTGAGTCTAAGATTCCCACAAGGTATCAATAATCAAAAACCCTTCTCCATGGAAAAAGGAGTGCAATAAGGAAAATGTGTTGCCTGTCAGCATAAGTCACCCAGAGCAGCAATCTCGAGCACTCACATCTTGTTTGCAGCATTAACTAAGAAGTCAAACAGCCCCAACAATGCTGATATTCCCACACAGACCTTTCAAGTGCCACTTAACACCTTGGAGTAAATGACACATGAAAGCCACAGTCACCCACTGGATCAGACTACTTTGCAGCTGAAAGGGGTACAGGGTTCTCAGAGCAAGTAAGAACAGGTGTTTTACAACAATCACTGTAAAAACTGTTTGGCACATGGCTAGACCAAGATTCTTTGAAAAATGAGTTACTAAGGAAACAATTTAAAAGTCTGCAGAAGCAGAAAACATTTACACAAGCTTTGTGACATATTTCCCACGGAAGGACCTTCAGCCTAAGCAGCCTAGGCACAAGGTACACCAGAAACACCAACTCTGTAGTATAGATAGAACCCGAACATGTTCTGAAAACACAGCTTTGAACATTCCCTTGGTAATGCTTTGATCTAAAGGGACAACAGAGCTGTCATATCAGGCTGGTCACTGCCAGCCCCTTGGGTGTGGGTGCTGCAGAGCTCACAGCTCTGATGTAGTGTGAGCTGTAGGGCATTTGACATTTCACTTACAGATATGTCCTTGTAGAGATGCACCTGGTCAAACTCAATGCCATGATTGATGAAATAATCAATGACTGAAGAGAGCAGTGTCATTTCAGGAAGAGAAAAAATGTCCATAAACTGCTTAAGTGATGGACCCTGGAAAGCAAAAAATGAAAGGGAGACATTAAACCAAAAATACTGGGGGGAAAAAATAGTAAAGCCAACAAACAAACTCATATGACCCAGCATCATCTGAAATATATTTCAGGCTAACAAAAAGAAAAACACTAGAGTGGGAAGTCCCAGCCACTCAGCAAGCAGCTCACTCTTCTCAACCAAAACACCAGCCTTGAAGAGAGAGTTGTCTCCTTCACATAAATCATTAAATAAACCCAGCATCATTAATACCACAGGGTAAAGATGGAGGAAACAGGGAATCAGTTCCAAATATTTTTATTTCAGCCCCTGCTTCCCACCTGGTCTCTTGGCATTAATACAGGTGCCAACAGACAATTCTCTGCTACAGCAGCAGCCTTGCTGAAGATGCCACATTGCTCATCTAAACCAGGCTGTGACATTGGACACAGGGCACCAAAGCTGCTCAAACCACATTCCAGTGAGGTTTCACAAGGCAGGGTAAGAATCACTCCAACAAGTCATTTGTCAGTGCCTATGTGTCACTATAGAATACCCAGAGGAAAAAGAACTCCAGCCCACCAGCAGTCAAGTGGAAATGGACAATTACATCCTGACCAAGGAATAACTCCCCTTGCATTAGGCAGAGTTGCAGCTCTCTCACAGATTTGCTATCATTACTGCCTATTAATCACAAACCTATCAGCAGGCCAAGAGCCAACTTTGGCCCCAGAGAGGCTCTCCAGTAAAATAAACTTTGTTTATGCTGTAGGTACCACCTGTGCAGAGGACTGCAGTGAATTTCCCTTGCAAGATGAAGCTGGGATCAGTTTTTTCATTTTCCATCGATAAAGTTCCAGACCAGAATGGGGACAGTTACTAAGGTCCTGCATATGGAAAGCAATTTGGGAAGCACACAGACCTCCCCATGAACCTGGTCACCAGCAGTGCCCTGGCAATCCTGTTCCATCATGTCTGTGCAGGAGCTTTGAGCAATCCAGGACTGACAGCTGGGAAGTTGCAATGCTGTAGGATAGTACTGGCCCCCTTCAGAAAGGGTTTATTAGAGCTCAGTGGAAGACAGACATGAAAGCAGCATCCAGAAAAGCAGGGAAGGCGCAGATGGTGAAAACTGACAGGGCCTCTGCTGCCCAATGACAAATGTGTGGCCCTGCCATGCCAGGATGTGTAACAAGAGAACATCTCACCCTTACCTGGCTGGGTAAGGGTGGCACGAGACCAGCCCTGTCTAAAGGCAATACCTGGGGCAATACAAATTGGGGTCAAAAGGGCAAAGGAACAACAAACAGCATTTTGCTTCAGGTGTATTACCAAAAAATGCTGCAATCAAAAGCTATGTTGGTGTGCTGAGGGTTATACAATTTGCATCCACCCAGCACAGGACAATTTCACCTACAGCAGAAGACAACACAAAGGGTCACACACCACACACGGTGGTGCTGCTTAGGATACTCACTGAATCCTTCCAACATTTCTGTCCATTTTGATGTCTGGTTACTAAGGGAATATTTCTCCCATAGCAAAACCAAAAGTTTCTGTACACAGCCTTCATCTTTTTTTCCTGTTCAGAGATTCTGGGAAAGAAGCAAGAGGAACAAAGACAGGCAGTTCCTACTGAAGTAACTAGGTATGGGATTTAGCAGACTGCAGCAGAGCAAAGACCTCTCCTACCTCTCAGTACCTGAAGTACAGAGGAGACAGGTAAATGTTCAGTGTTAACAGCAAAAATTTACCTTGTCAACTCTGATTTAATTTTTGTGCCTTGTGTCATTTTTCTACAGGGAAAGTCCAACTTCTCCTGATTCCCTTTAGTGGCCTTAACTTCTTTAGGCAGACACAGTGACAGGAGTCCTGACAAAAACTGGACTGTGCTTTCAGAATGTTACATGTGCTTTTTCTACAACAGCTATGAGATCTCCACCTTCATTACAGGCCATCACATGCAAAGCCACAGCAGCTGTAAAACCCTGGGATAGATCTGTGCCCACCTACTGCAGGTGTTGGGATGCTGGCAGCTATCCACACACTCCTGCTAACAGAGAACCAGGAAAACCCTTAAGGGAGAGTATTTACACACTTCAGCTGTATCAGTCCCACTTCTCTTGTTGGCTGTTAGCAACCTTCCTACTGCTCATACAGCAACAGCAGCATGGCAGACTGAGGGGAACAAATCAAAGACCCCTGCTAAAGGCTCCCTCCACCCAAGTTCACTGCACCTGTTCACACCAACAGTCATCTTAACCCTTCTTTCATCTTTCTCACTCATGTGGGAAAATATGTCCCACTCAGTGGCACAGCTTGAGCAGATATTCCTGAATGCAAATGTATTCACTTGCATTCACTGTAAATACTTACATAATAGTAAAATTATGTAGTTGTAATAGTGAAAATAGTTTACTATTATTAGCTGTAATAGTAAAATAGTTGTAAATACTTATGTTCTCTTTGGGATCCACCTGTTAGTTCATGGAGTCTCTTACATTGGTAGGAGAGGAGATTCACCTCTTCACAAAGAGCTGATATCTGTACTTCTGTGGCCAAATTTTTCAATACCAACTAGAGGAAAGAAGAAAGGACCTGGCACATACAAAGCACAGAAAGGCACCTCAGCATAAGCACCTGGGCCACAACTTGAAGCAGTGTCATGTTTACCATTATTTAATAAGAAAGATGAAATCATCTCAAGTTTGACAGGAGTGAGAGGAACTGCACGGGAGGAGGCCAATCGAGGGCAGTTTACAAACAGAGATCAAATTCTAAACAAAAATCTCCTATTTCAAAGCTGGAAACATCATCGAGCTATAAACAGAGTATATACTTTTATCCAGAAAGAGCCACTCAGATTAATTGTTCCCAAGAGAGAAAGAGAAAAATCAAGAAGTGACCTTGCTGGAAACTTCACAGGGCAGACTCTCAGGGGTATTACCAGAGGAAGTGTGCCCTTCTCCTTCCAGCTTCCCCTAAGGCACAGGAACTAAGGCAAGAAACAAAGCAGTTCTGGGAGAAGGGATGTGAAGGTCCCGTTTGGCCATGAGACACTCAAGGAAGAAAAATCTCTCCTAACTTCCTCTAGTTCAGGCAACCAAAGGATTTTTACAGCTCCTACATACAGAATGTCAATATTTTACTATTCCCTACACTCATGGACTACAACCCCATAAATAATACCCCCTGAGCAGTTCTAAAGGAGTGTGGAGGGAGATCCTTAACATAAAGGGAAAAAACCCTACCCAAAAACAAAGAGAGAAACCACAGAATGTGTAGGTTGGAAGAGACCTTCAAGAAAGGCAGTGCAAGCTACTGCTGCTGCACAGAGACCCCCTCCCGAACAGCTCACTGCAAACACGAGCACTGCAGGCTGCCCCGGGAGCTTGGGAGCTAGATTTGGCCAAGGAACAAGCAGGGAACATCTCCCTATCAGTCTTCAAAGCCATTCAGCGCTAGGCCAATAGCCCTGGTATTTAGAAATGCTTTGCAGATGTCTTTCAGATGCTAAACTGCTAAATAACCTCTGGGGCATATTCCCACTAGAACAAAAACACACACTGCAGCTCACTGGGGACAGAGCCTTTCCAAGAGAGGCTGCAGTCGTTTACATGTGCACAAAATTCCCTCTGTTTTCCAAGCTGTTCAAAGAGCTGCTGCTGCATCCCAGCAGCCAAGGGCTTACAATACCTTGCCGTAGAAGTCACTCATCTGGTACAGCGGGATGTGCTGTGTACCACCATAGAGTTCAATCACCTCTTCATCAGGTACCGGTTTGAGCCCTCTGGACACAAAACAACACAGTTTGTCAATAATCACCAGTCTCACAATGCTGCAAACAGTAGAGAAATACAGGACGGGGCAAACAGGCTCTTTCCTAAAGCTCCAAAATTCCTCCTGCTCAAAAGAGACAGGCAGAGAGCCCGACAAAAATTCACATAAAATCTTTCCCAAGACATTCTTCAGATACCTCGTTTGCTCCTACAAGTTAATTGAGGGGCTTGATCCACATTCCAGCAGAGCCCAGCCAGAAGCTTCTCTGTCTGCTGTCAATTTGCTGACAGGACTGCCCCACCAAATCAGCCCTGCGACCTGACTTGGGCTGCTCTGGGTAACTAACTTGGTTTGGAGATGTTGTTTTCATGAGATACATCACCTTTAATAAAAAGGTGTAGGAAAAGGGCTTGCTGAAAATGGGGTTTCCTTCTTACTCAGTTTTCCTAAACAAGGTCTTGACTAAGACCATTCAACAGAGAAGGCTGTTTTTCCCAAAACACTAAAAACACGAGTATGGATGATCTGTGCAGTTCATAACATCAGGTTATCTGACTGCTGAAGGTTTTACCTCTTGCACAATTTTGATGACTGTTTGCTCAAGCAGTTGGCAACTTTCCCTTTCTCCTTTTCTACTCAGTTATGATACAGCATCTAAGGAGTTAAATGTTGCCTCAGTTGTGCTCAACAGCAAAGGACAGTTAAGAAGGATACTCGAAAAAAGACAGTTACCAAAGGACACTAGGGAAAAAAAGAATGTTTTCACTAAAAATCTCTTTATGAAGCTGTGAAGTAAAATATGGGGCAGTACAAACTCCCTGGTCCCCTCACCCCCACGAGCTGGCACTCAAAGAAGCCAATTCTCTCTGGTTATGAAACTCCCTTCTTAATATTCTTAGAGTGTTTACTGTGACTAAAGCTTAACACCAAAAGGGCAGAGAGCAAGGAAAAAAAAAACACGTTGGCTTCCACGCTGAGGAAATACAACATAGGATTTACAGGAGATTTGCTATTGATATCTATAAATTACTGCTTCTTACACACCAACCCCACTCCTCTTTGGGGCAAGGTGTTTTCTCAGTCTCCAGTCTTACAACTCTTAGGAGAGAAATTTGCTCTGCACTGTTTCAGCCACTTATTCCAAAGCATACCCAGCTCTTTTTGGAGAACTAAAGGAAAAATAGGACAATCTAGGACTTAAAGTGAGCCCAGATTCTGATGCATTATTACTTATTGGCATGTCTGTGTTGCTGTAAGATGTAATTTGCACACCCAGATTGCTCTCCACGGCACAGCAGAGCACTGCTGGGATACACTCCTGCCTGGAAAAGACATACAGGGGAGCCCTTTCCTATTGGCTCTGCTTGCTCCCAGCCATGCTGCAGCTGCAGCTAAAACACCACACAGTGTACGTGACCAGATGTGCTATTAACCATTACAAAAAGCTCCAGGTCTTCCCACCCACACCTGGCTTGAACTGCTTGAGAAAAAATAACTCCCTGCAATTATATGCCAGGTAAGCATTTGAAGCAAGAGCAAACAGGATGAGCCAGACAAGCTCTGCTCTGCTCAGGAAAGAAGCAGAACATCATATGCCATGAACATGCACTCAGATGTAGAAATCCACTTTTGCATTTAGAAAATGATTTTCAGAAGTGACAGACCTATATGCAGTCCCCAGCTGGACATAATGGAAAGCATCGATCTTCATGAGAAGACTCTGGAACAAGGGACAGATATTTACTGTTAGAATTGGGTTATTGTTAAAATTTACACTGAAACCTTATTAAAGTTTAAAGTTCCACACAAATGACATTCAGAAAATAAAGTTCAGTACGAGCATTCCACATCTATGCACTTTAGACAGCACTTATTCTCCAGCTACTTTTAGGCACACTTATTCATACTGTGACTTTTTATTGGCCTCTCTGGCAAAAGACCATCTTTCTATGAGCCAAAGCCTCTTACACCCCAGTTTGCAGACAGGGATACAGTTGAAAAACAGGGACAACAGTATTTCTGTGACTCAAGACAGTCTATTTTCATCTCCCTTCAAGAAAACACACATGCCAAGGGAGCTTTGTGTGCACCGATCTATTTCCCCCCCACATTCATCTTAAGCAGAACTAAGTGGGCAAGTTTTAGTTCAGAGCACAACTGCACCCAGTCACTTTCCTCACACAAGAGCTCTCCCCTCCTCAGAAGACATTGAAGGAAAGATGTTCAGGAGCACACCAGGCTGGTAACAGAGCTTTCTTTGCATTTTACTATCAGACTCCCCTAATCATGAGCCATCCTTCTCCATCTATCATTTTGAAGCTATAACACAAGTCCTTGGGCATAGAAAGCCTCACACTAAAGCCACATCATTCTGCAGCTTGCACAANTTCCATCCATCATTTTGAAGCTGTAACACAAGTCCTTGGGCATAGAAAGCAGCCTCACACTAAACCCCCATCATTCTGCAGCACAGGGAACAAGGCATCAAACTTCTTTATTAAGGATACTGTATCACTGCATCTTGTTACACTGTGGGCAGACCTCCCAGTAATCTGTGAGGAGTGCAGGCAAATAAACTGGAAGTTTCACTTGGACAGGCACAACCCAGATTTCTGTCTGCTTTGCAAACTGTGATCTGAGAAAAGAGAGTTCTCTACTTTCCACTCACTGCTTTGCCTGGCCAGGCCACTCGCCTGTGTTTCTCAGATACAGCAGCCAAAGATTTAAGCAGAGAAAGAACCTTCAGTTTCCCACAGATCTACTTATTGCTTGGTAAGGCCAGAGGCATGAGTGGTCTGCTGCCATGCTGTCTCCACAGTTAGGACAAAAGACAGGAAATCTCTACAGTTTTTTCCTTCATTCTCTTTTTTCCCTCCTGCTGGAGAGCAGCACACATATTCCAGCCTGCACTGCCTGCTTCCCTGAATTTGCTCAAACTCAACATACAAGAAAGCAACTTTCTCAGCTGTGCTCCCACCTGACTGCCTGGCTGCAGCAGCCAGCATGACATCACTGGGCATCAGGCTTTCAGAGAATCACACCAAAGCACTGAAAAGGGTTAAAGCTAATGCCTGCACTCTGCTTGCCCGTGTTCCTAAAAAGTATGCATCTTAAGTAGCTTGGGTCTTATTCCAGGCAGTCCTATTATTCGGGGTGGGGGTGGGGAAGGCTTCCTAAAGCATTCTCCTGACAAGTCATTTCTATTATTAGAGTAAGACATTATGCCTCTGCTCCTGGCAAGTACTTGTAGATGCAGGATCGAGTTTTGTTGTTTAAATTTCCTGAAAGACAGAAATGATCACATAAACAAGCTCAGTTTTCTATTAATTAGCCTGTGGAATTAATTGACTTAAATTGGCAAGGCTGTTTACCAGAGGCCTTTGCTAGAATGTCCAGTTCTGCTGGAGGTCAGGCTGGCACAATAGACATCTTTCCTTGGGGAAGAACCCCAGCAGTGAAAAGCACAGCCACACAGACTCACTGGTCATTCGGTGACAGATGTTACTGCAAGCAATGACATAAAGTATTTCCACTAAAAACATAACAGTGGAAGACAAAGCCCAGGAGAGTGAACTTTGTACAGCTTACCTTTTGTACATCATAGTGAAGCCCACGTATGGCAAACCCTGGAATGTAGTCGTACTTCCCAAGCCTTTCTGGATACTGGGAAGACAAACAGGGATATCATTAGAGCATAAGCACCAGATGATCACCAAAATCATTGCACCTGTTGAGCTCCTTTAGTCCTGTCTAATTTTGTCCCTTCAGCAAAGAAAGTGGATGAATGGAATAAGACAAAGGGTCAGGATACCCCAAACTAGTTTCACAGTAGTGAAAAAGCATCAGATTCACTGAGGCAGTGAGGACACTTCTCATAAGCTCCAGTCAATGCATATATTTGGGAAAGACTGGCACTGCAGAGCCCCTCTAAACAGAAAGACATGATGAGAAAAAAATGCATAAGCAGTCACCCATTGCAAAGGGTGTCTGTTCTGGGACATGCTCTAGGGCATCATCCCATCGACCAGCACATGCCAAGTCCTGCACAGCTTCAGTGTTGGCCCCCAGTTTATGTTTAGCCTCCATGTGCACCTCCAACCAGCAATCTGTAGGCATAATTTCCATAGCTGAGTACAGCTGACCAGGGCTTTTGTACACTAAGGCTCCCACTCCACATTTATAAAACTTCAGGAATGTACATCAAGTTAAATTATCTCAAAGGAAATTAATTCTGCAATCAAAGATTGTGAAATATTAAATTTATCTCAATAGATCAAGTAATTGACATGCATACACAATACCTGCACAGGCATGTCTGGGGCATGCAAAGAACACCAGCAAGCTTAACTGAGTGGAAACTTTTAGCACCTCATTACCTTGAATTGTTCTATGAGGATGTCTCTGGCAGTGTTGAAAATCATGGAGTGTAGTAAATTAGAATACTGTGCTAATGTGTAATCGTAGTCAAAGCCATAGATCTCCACATCTGCCAGGCTGATCTCATTGTTGGCATAGATGGCGGCGGGGTTGAGGAGATTGCAGACTCCTGGTGGAAGGAGATCTGAGAGAAGGGAAAGGGGAGAGGTTAGAGAAACTGGGAGCATTACTGGAGCTTAGACTTTTTGTTCTGGACCTGACATGCCACACAGCAGCAGCAAAGAGCACAGAGCTGCTATGGAAGGCTGCTGCCCTTAGCTCACTCAAATAATCTTCCCATGAAAAAACATACTGTGAAACCTCTGGCTGCACCTGGAGATAATGCTCTCTGTCCATCTGCACAGTCAGACTGACCTTTTTTGTCAGGAAGCTGCAAAACAATGCCCCCTGGTCTTTGGCCTACATGAAGCAAAGCAGACCCGAGGTTCTGAAGTGTCAAATTTCTGTCTCAGAGCAGCTGCAGTTTCTGCAGACTTCAATGTGAAAGGCAGCTGTGATAAATCACCAGAAAAACACACATCCCTCACTTAGAACTCGCACAGGCAAACAGGCTGTCCTCTTGGAAAAGTCTAGATTACTCCAAATCAGAAATTTTGAGGTTTGTCTTTAGGCACTTTTTGTTTCTCACTGAGGCAATCAGACTAGAGGAATCCTTCAAGTACCATTAAGACTTTTTAAATTTTTGTATTAATGGGCAGGAAAAACCAAAGTTTTGTACAAACACCTACATGTGAAAAACACTGAGTTATGCTTCTGGAGCATGCAGTGCTGATAGCAACAAGGTATCTGCTTTCCTCTGATAAACAGCTGTGGACACAGCTCAGTCCTTGCACGTGGTTTGTCACTGCAAAGCAGGGTTACTGTTCAAGATGCTTGGGAAGAACACTTTGCTCCCCAGACCACTGAGAAAATGGGGTTAAGTGACCAAGCAGCTGAAGTACACATATAGATCCCTTCCTAGAGCTAGTCCAGAGGGAGCTTTCGCTCCACTACAATGGGAGAGGCAAGAACAGATCTTCTCACAGGCTTCCTGCTCCATGAGAACTGCCCCTTGCAAGAAAGAGCAATAAAAATAGTTCCTTGTAGTAGGTTGCCTGGTCACAACCACGGTGGGGGACAAAGGGGAAGGAGACATTTCCTCCTTCTCAAAAATGGGTAATTGTCTCTTTGAATGATAGAAGAAGAGCAGGCATTTTCCAGATCCTACTCAGATCAGTGGGTAGGATTTTTTCCTTTTCCTACCTTAACTTTTGGTTTTTAGCAAGGGCCCCTGTCCTGGTTCTTTAGTGCTTCCTTGCTATAAAACCAAGTTCCATCTGTGTCTAGGACAAAAAATACATTATTAGAAAGAGATACCAGCCCTTCCCAATAAAGGCCTTTTCTGGAATTATAACAGAATTCAGGCAAAAGTCTGAAATTCTTTTGTGAGTCCTAATCCAGAGAGGTAACCAAAGAAATAGATTCAAATATTTCAAAATATGTCTTTCTCAGGGAAAAAAACAATCACTATGTAACAAAACATACCCACACTTCTCTCCCAACTGACTTCCATTTGGCCTTCAGATACAACTCACCAGATCATGTGGAGAGGAATCACTAGAAAATAAAGCAGCAATTAAGGCAGGAGGGCTGACTTACTGGCTACACACCAGGAACAAAAGCTCTCTGTTGTCAGTGCTCTGCTGGTGGCAAAGTTCCTGGAAGAGCTCAGGAGAGCAGATGCAATCCAAGTACCTTCCACTGAGATTTTAAAAGATGGGAAATGTAAATAGGATTCAGATGATTACAACTTTCATCCTTTAATCATAAATGCTGTTTGCACTATAAAAAAACAGAGTTCCACTTCCTGTCCTCACCTCCAGTCAACTTGTGGAAAGACCTTTATCTAGGCTCACACTGGGGATTTGCTGGGTGTCATTTTTCTTCCTCACAAGGAAAATGATGACACAACCATAATCACATCTCAGGGGAAATGTGAAGATCTTTCGTCTTCTATTAAAGCAATTTTTTCTTTTTATGACAAATACACCCAACTTGCTGCTACAGTGTCCCTACAGAGAGGTCAAGCTCTTCCAACATTCCCCTTTTGCTAACAGATTCAGGACAACACATTTTGATAGCCTGAGAACATCACAAAATACCATTGCCTGAACCTCACCTCTCTTTTCACAGAAGACAAGAGAATCTTCTAGATTCAACCACACATGCTAGCCACAACTTCTGCAAAAATACTGTCAGGGAAAACTAAGGGAGCAGTAGGATTTTGTAACAAGGAGAGGGGACTCTGAGCTTCACCAAGCTTCCTATCTGTGATCAGAAGCATAAGCTGTGCCACAGCACAATTTCTGAAGTACATTTAGACCCACTGAGTGAAGCAATGCTCCTCCCTGCCAGCCTCAAAGGTACAGAGCCTCTCTGCTGTCCTCTGACAGCCTCTTCCCCACCCACATTTTGTCACTCACTTACACAGCATGTTCTCTTTTACCTCTTAAGGGCTGAAAAAGGATGCACAAACCAGCCAAAATGATTTACACCCACTGCCTCACACACAGTGTGTTCCCTACGTTCACTTCCCCAAGCACCACACATCTCCTTGCTGTGTTTCCTATTCCACATCACTCACAACTTGCAGCTTGCTCTGTCCACCCCATCATCCTACATCTTGAATTTACAGTAATTTCAAAGTCACTGCTCTTCTGGGAAGGAGGAAATCTCTGAGGTTTAGTCTAGAGATTCATGATGCACGTTTGTCTCAGTGTCTCAGTGCTTTTGCAGTGTCCTCCCCAACATAGCTGCAGGTCTCTGTCTCCTTAAACTCACGGAGTTTCCATGCAGGTTCCAACTATAGCAGGGAAAAGACACAACCTGGGAGCACATCCAAAATCAGTTTCAATACAAGAACTCAAACATGCTTCAGGATTACTGAGCCAGGTTTCAAGAAGCTTGGTTTAATTATGTTTGTTTGGGGGTTTGGTTTGCTTTTTTGTGGTGTTTTGCTTGTTTGTTTTTCAAAGATAACCTCGTGGGTGGTTACCAACTCTTAGTGCTTCATCAAGTCCTGGGCTGCAGGCTGGGGCGCTGCTGCTCTGCTGATGCTCCACACGCACGTAACCTGCCAGGGATCTTTGTCTCAGATTCCCTGGCAATTGTCCAACTAAAACAAACAGACACCCACCAGCAGCTCATGAAATGCCATTTTCCAAGAACGATAGCTTTTGCTCTGCCAAGACATCATAACAGATTGCTGGACAGATACAAATTAAACAACCACACAAAACAAAATTAAGACCAATTTTGGTTATTAAAAAAGAATAATCCCAACTATTCTGTCTGCATCCTACCCAGAAAGGCACAGTATCAGTTAGTCACTGCCTGCTCAGCACTTCACCCAGGAAGTCTGATCTAAGGGAGAAGCAGTGTGAGCACATTGGAGGACAGTGTGGAAAAAGCTGTTCTTGCACTGGATGCAGCCCCAGGAATCTGCCTGCTTGCACAATTTGCTCCTGTTTGCAACTCCGACAGTTTTTAGGGAAGTGCCTGCATGTCTACGGCACATGTTGAAATCCAGCAGCAAAGGCAGATCACAAGAAAGTGTTTGATCTCGGGCATCTCTTACACCTGGGTGTAAACACAAAGTAAACACAACATCTCCTTCGTTTTCCCACTGTGAGAAGCTGGACAGCTGCTTAAATCAGAGTGTCTCCATGAGAGTACAGGTGTCTCGTCCCAGGCAATAACCCACATTGTTAGAAAGCAATAACCCTCAATCCCCAACAGGAGAGCAGAGATGGGAACAAAAGCAGGTAATTAACTGTGAGCAGCCGCTAGAGACACCATCTGGCCCCTTCTGATGTGAAAAACGCTCTGGGCAGGAGGTGCCAAGCACGTCTCCTGATTTTCTGAGCTGCCGGGGTGCCAACAGCATCCTGCAGGAAGCGCTCCCGTTATCTCAGCCTCAGATCATGTTAGTGAAGCATTATACACCAACAAGGCAATTCATCGGCATCTCTCACACCCTTTGTACTCCCAGAAGTCCAACACAGCTGATGACTGTACTAATTTCTTCATAAGACAAGCAGGGAAAAGAAGGGTACAGACAAGCAGATGGCCATCATCCTCCATGTTCTTCATTAATCGAAAAGTTTCCCTTGTTCACACTAAGTTGCTTTCTAAAGACAAACTGCCAGTCTTCCTCCCTTCCAAGTACCCCTTTATCCTCTTGAAGTGTTGTTTTGTGCCACTTCCTGCAAAGCACTCCCCAGCCAAAGCAGATCCTCCTACCAATAGAGTAGGAAGGGAAAAACATTATCTAAAGACCATTTAATTTCAGAGGAACAATGTTAAAAGACCTTGGATTTATGCCATTATGCCTAAAGATTTTGGGATTTCCTGCCAATGAAATCTACATTAACTAAAAGCAATATTTAAAAGTATAATTTCATTCCAGAACTACATTTTTTAAAATATACAAAGGCACTAGAGAAATGCTACAAGAGTTCTTCACAAGAAAAATGGGTTATATCCAAGAAAGCAGAATTGGGAAGTTTACATAACTGGTCATTCTTCCAGTTTTGGCTGTTCTCACATTTAACCATGCTCAAGCTTGTCATGCAGAGTCAAGAAGTTTGCAGATATTGTAAAAGTTCCCTAGAAAAACTGAGTTAGTATAGCCACTGTTAACAGATTTGGAACACCTAGGAAAAAACAAACACTTGCTTATAGCCAAAGCCACTGGCCTGGCAGTTCCTGTGTTACAGGACTGGATGTTTCCTAGAGTGCAAGACTTCAAAGCTTATGGAGAACTTATCAGCCTTCCTTGACATTTATCAGATCAGAAAACAGCAAAGCTTGCTCAACTCCATCCCTCTGACTAATGTGGATGTACTTTTCCTTTTGCCAGAGGAAAAAAAACAAAAGCACTGTAAGTGCCTCAAATTTTTACAGGTAATGAAATTTGGTGGTAAGGGTCAGTGTTGCAATAGGCAGGGGGGATGATGAAGAGAATGGTTTTTCTTGA
This sequence comes from Illadopsis cleaveri, assembly GCA_013399915.1. Classification (NCBI taxonomy): domain Eukaryota; kingdom Metazoa; phylum Chordata; class Aves; order Passeriformes; family Timaliidae; genus Illadopsis; species Illadopsis cleaveri. The sequence continues at coordinate 74,554 of VXBB01000016.1, read as the reverse complement.
GTCAACACTGAGAGGAGGTTTTACCTCAGAGGCTCTCTGTGTAACAACGATGAGCTGTCATTTGTATCACCCCACTCCAGCCTGGCAGAGCACAGAGGTGTTTATATGGAGTTGAGAACTTCTTGTGCCTCTGCTCTGGCCCCAAACCTGCACCACCACTGAGCTGTACTGCACAAAACCTCGTCCTGCACATCCTCCCCTGCCCAACTCAGTCAGCGTTTATCGGGCAGAAATGCAACATTGTTTCACGGACCTGTCCTAAGCAAGGGCAGGTCTGAAAACACACAACGAATTCTCCTGGCAGAGCTCTCTCCAAAGCAGTGGCAATAACTGACAACACAGGACAAGGGACTGCACAAAGGTGGCGTTTCAGGGGGGGAAGGAGGAGGAGGCACCACAGGAGTCTGCCCAAACTCAGTGCTGGGCAATACTGAGAAGACATTCACCTTCACACTAGAGTTAGAAACCAAGCATGAAGGAACAGACTGATGCCACATTCTGCACAACCGTTTAGTCATCAAAGCAACAATTAAAATCAACTTGGACCAACTCTGTCTCTTCCTGACAAGGTTTGAATAACAGCACAGTCTTGAAATTTTAGTTTGGGGGGCAACTCTTTAAACAAACGAGGGCCTTATTCAACATATCTGATGGCCACCTGAAGGTTTGTGAGCAGTCTGCTCTCTCTTAGGCTACTTCACCCGACTTCATTTTGCATTTTCTCCTGGTGATTACTGCTCCACCTCAATTAATAACTGCATCTCTTGCATCACAACAGAGTTATATGAACACAAACTTCACAGTCTCACGTAGCAAACCAAGCATTTTGCCAAGAGACCGTGACACAGCCTATTAACACACATCTGCATTTATGGTTTCAATCCCATTATGGAAAAGAAAATAATGCCTTTGAGGATAGCAAGGTCCAAACAGCAATACAAGCATTGCAAATTGGAATTTCTTCAAGCAGTGGGGCCAAAATCACAACTCAGTCTTGGAGGGTATTGCCAAAGCTCCAGTCTTCTGTCAGCATCCTGTACTGCCCTCAACGGTGTTGGAAAAGCTCTCATCCTGGAATGCAGCAGGCTGAGCACCTAATAGATCAGCAGCCAATTCCTTCACGTTTGTGCATCATGAAGAACTCGAGATTTTATGCCAAATCCAGTGGACTGGAAGATGGGGGAGGAAGGAATGAGAGACCTTGCCCATCTCAGAACAGGGAGAAAGTCCTTCCAGATGCCTATGGCTGACTGCTGTCCTTATCCAAGCCCTTAGGTAAACAAAAGCCAAGGGAGAGTTCTGTAAGAGCAGGCATAAACTCACACTTCCTAGCTCTCTACAGTGCTTACCTTCAGCATTCCAAGAATCAAGAAACCAACAGGAAAAGGTTCCCTGCCCTCATGTCATTAAAGCTATTTTTAGGAGATTTTAATACAGTGGAGATCTGCTGCTGCCAAAAAGACCACAATCCTGTTTTATACACAGACAGATTTGGTGAGCCGTCTGAGTTCTTTCCTTGCTTGGCAAGATTTCAAAGTATCCGACAGAGCCAGGTAACTTCTTGGTCAGAGAAGCAAAAACACACTCATGAGCAAAAGGTGTGACACGTGGAACACAAACCGAGCTCAGGGCCAGGACCCATCCCAGGACCTGCAGCATCAGTGTTCTCCAGGATCACCCTTGAGCCAGTGGCGACTTGGACTCGTCACCCATTCACTCAACATCCCCACCGATTTGTCCTAGTCCAACCACGATTCCATATGCCAGCCAACGGCAAACTGGAGAAAAAGGCGACAAGCCCTTCATTTAGACCATTTGCCCACGATGTAAGGAGGCTACTTATGAAAAGTCCCATATACGCTGCACGTCCTGCAACGCTGAGTCCAGCCGGGGAATCTGCACAGAAAGAAGCCCAGGATGGGGAGAGGAAGATCAAGACCAGGTTTCAGTGAAATAAAACCATCCCGGAGAGCCGCGGGCGACGGAAGATGTGGACGGCATCGCCGGGGAGAAAGGCTCCTAACCCGGCCGCTGCACAGCACGGGCACATCCCCAGGGCTGCGGGACGGGGAAAGGCACCGAGATACAAAGAAGAGAAAGGAGAGGAAAAAGAAGAATGGAAAGGCCGGCGCCGGCAGGACGTGGCAGCCCCCTTACCGTAGACCAGCTTCTTCATCTCATGGTACCTGGCCCACAGGTAGGTCTTGGTGTCGGCGCCCTCGGCCAGGACGGGTT
>VXBB01000016.1:10181-72280 GCA_013399915.1 Illadopsis cleaveri | reverse complement strand
CCGCCCGGCTCGGGCCGCTCCTCGCCCGCTGCCGTGTGACTGCGGCACGTCCCGTTCCGCCTCTCACACGCCCCCCTCTGTTCTCTTCTCCACCCGGGAAGGGCGTAGGCGCCGGTGCCGCCCGGCCATGCCGGTCAGCGAGAGGGTGAAGAGCCTTTTGAAGTTGGTGCCCGGGCAGCGGCGCTTTGGCTTTTACAGGTTCCTGCCCTTCTTCTTCGTGCTCGGCGGAGCCATGGAGTGGTTCATGATCAACGTCCGCTTCGGCAAAGAGACTTTCTGTGAGTGCGGGGTCCCCGCCGCGCCCTGCGGGCCGGTCCCGCCGTGTCCTCCCCCCGCAAGAACAGCGCGGGGCCCGGGCCCGGCTGCGGTCACACACTGCTCCTCTTCGGGCAGCACGGGGCTCTTCACCCTCTGCCTCCCCACTGGGCACAAACAAACAAACGTCCTGCGTTTGGAGCACTGAATACAATTTTATCTGAAAGAGGGTACATTTAGATTGGATATTAGGAAAAAAAATTCTTTCCTCTGAGGATTGCGAGGCCCTGGCACGGGGAAGCTGTGGCTGCCCCACCCCTAGAAGTGTCCAAGGCCGGGCTGGACCGGGCTTGGAGAAAACTGCTCTAGTAGAAAGTATCCCTGTTCATGGCAAGGGGATGGAACGGGGTGGTCTTTAAGGTCCCTCTCAACTCAAACCATTCGACGATGATTGAAAAAGACTCATGAGGTTTGCCAGCATTTAAGCAGAGGTGTGGCGTCATCTGAAATGTGACTTTTACAACTTCCTTTAAAAGTATGAAAATGGCTCTTGAGAACTTGGCTAATGGCATTTAGTTTCTATAAGTCAAAGCATTTAGTTCTAATGTGACATTCCTCCCTTTAATAAACCCTGCTAGAAATGGTTGTGTACGTCCTTGAAAGGATCAGCTCAACTGTATGTGGTGTCAGGGAGCAGGAAGAATGACTGGGAAGACCATGGAGGTGGGAATATTCCTGTTTTTTGTTTATATAAAAAAGACTAAAATACTCAAGTCAGGCTGGAAGCCCTCAGGCATTGACTTCATGCCTATAATTTAATTTCCCTTCAGCTAGTTGGGGCATTTGTAATTTTAATTACCCTCGTGGGAAAGTAGACGAGAAACGAGTTTTGCACTGGAAACTTAATTTTCCTTAAAAAACATTTCATTGGGAGTGATGGGAAGAACTTTAGCCTTTAGAACTGTATGGGAGAGAGAACGTGAGCTATTTTAAGTGGTAGTAAGGATTTCTGTTGGCTTGAATTTCCAGTTGCCTGTCAGTCAGCATCTGCAAGAGAAGTTGGGATTGAAAAGTTTAAAAAGAGATGACAGGATTCACGTATTTAACACCATCTTGCACTGGGGAAACTAATATAAAACATCTTTTTCTGCAGATGATGTTTACCGTAGGAAACAATCTGAAAGACAATACGAGGCAAGGATGGAGAAGGGGGAATTTTAGCTGAAACTCTTCAAGGGGAAGCTCCTGAGTGCTTTAACTGTCCAAGTGCCAAAGCAGCAGCACTGCCACGTCGATGGTGGGGGAAGATGTTGGCTCTGCAAGACGAACTGTGATCCACATCTTTGTGTAACACACTCAGATGGTTTGGGCAGTTTTGTTTTTCCATATCTGTAATATTTGTATTTAAATGAAATGAAAATTAAATTGTATTTGGGCCTCTGCCACTAATTTAATGTTTGCTCAGTGCTTTTAAATAAACTAAATTGAGTAAACAGTCTGGCTGTTTGCCTGGTGAAACATCCCCCCTTGTGACAAGACCAGTGGGAAAGAAACATTACACGGTGCATCCATCTCAGCATAATGGAAATAGTAATTTTGAGTTAGTTTCTTTTGTACTTACAATAACAGCTCTGGCAGCTGATTTGTTTTCTTTGCAGTGTGGCACAATTTTACCTGGATAAAGAGAGCACAGATTTGCTGCTCAGTGTTTGCTCAGCCCACAGTGCTTGGAAAGTGACCCGTGTGTTTGGGCTGTGCTGCCCACAGCTGACAGGGACCAGAGCAATGTGCAATGTCAGTCCTGGCACCTCTGAGTCGTGGGGTGGGAATCCTGTCCCCAGAGCAGGAAAACAGGGCTAGTGCTGTGTCCCAGCAGTGTTTGCTCCCTGCACAGTGGCACTGGGAGCGTGGGAGGGGTCGGTGGCTGGTGCGGTGTAATCTTCGAGGATCCTACATTGATACACTTGGTTAATTTCTGAGGGTAGGAGTGCAGGCTGAAGGTGCAACAAAGAAGCCAATTGTTAAAATCAGCCTAAAACCAGCCCCGAGGGAGTTCATGCCCTTACAGGTGTTCCTGTGCTGCCTCCTGCCAGTCTTTGTAAATCTCCATCAACTGCACAGACAAGGGCAGCTCTGCAGAGGTCAAGGTGCAGGTTCTCCACTTGCAAACAAAGAGGAACCTTTGTCTTGTGCCTTTCAAGGACTTGATCTGGAGGATTAGTGCTACTTGTGTTTTCAAGGGATAAAACCAGACAGAATTAAAGATGTTACTATGTCACTGCATATTTTTGACTGAGCAGTAAGCGAATCACTTGAGGAAAAGCACGGATTTCAGAAGAAGAACCTTTAACTTTAGTTCCAAGGTAGAGCCCAAAACCCGTGAACAAGCAGCTTTTTGCAGTCACAGCTCATTGCACTGAAGTCAACCCTGACCATAGCAGTACATTAAAGAATAAAGCAATACCAAAAAAGCCAGATTTTGAAAACTCCTGAGCTTTATCTCCATCTGATTTTATTGCTTGAGCCTTTTGAAACTCTTTTGTGCTGTTTTCATAAAACAAGTATGTTTTTCATTATATGGGGGTTTTTTTGTTCCAATCACGAGCCCTGTGCTCTAGTTATTTCTCAGGACTTGGGAGCCTGATGTGAAAATTTCCTGTGGCTTCCCTTAAGCCCTCCTGTAACAGTAGCAGAGTCTCCCTCAGACAGCCCTGAGCCAAGCCCAGTTATCACTTCAGACCTCCTGCTTGTTTTGCAGTGACTGTTTCCCACTGGCAGCTGAGAGCACAGGCACATCTGGAAGGTCTCTGGGATGTCTCCAGCCCGGGAAACAGAAAGGGAGAGAGGCTGCAATCACTTACAAGATGTCTGGTGTCAGGGAGTTCCATGTCACTGATCTTGGTGACTGCTGCAGGAACAAAATCCTCTGAGTTGGCATCATACCATTTCAGGCAACACAGATTTGATATGACAGAATATGAAGCTTCAAATTTAGAAATCTGAGCTGCAGTCTCCAATCCTCAGCATGTTTGCTAGTGCTGACCTTTTGGCATTTTTAGACTTTGCCAGTCTCTCACTAATGCTGGAAATCAGAATAGCTGCAACTCCCCATTGCAGAATTCCAGCCCGTTCCACAGCCAAGCACACTTGGGGATTTAGTATCAGTTTTAAACTACACCCCATCTTCAACAACCAAAGTCTTCATTTGATTTTGCAGTTTTATTCCTGCTGACTTCTAATTCTGTGCTTTGTCTTCCCCAGTACTCTCTGACTCTCATATCCCTGTCTCCCTCCCATCCTCCAGCTTCCCTCCTCCATCTGCTGTGGCAAAGGGAACAGGGAGGAAACAAGAGCTCTCCTTTGGCTTGGGACTCAGGGAACACTGTGTGGCTGTTCCAGGCTGCTGGAGTGAGCCAGGGTCACAGCCTTCACTTCTAGCCCTGCCAAGGCCCTGGCTAATTTTCCTTTGAGCACATCCCTTCCTTCTGCAGGGAATTCAGCAGGGAATTCAGCCGGTGTCTGCCTGGAGCGCGGCTCCGCACTGACCAACAGCATTTTCATGTGCTCAGCAACAGCTTCTCCGTGAGACTCAGCAAAGCATTCCTGCTGCAAGCTTTCCAAACTGTGGAAGTCAAGGCAGTGGATACCAAGCATGGAAAAATTCAACTCAGAAAGACAGCAGCAGTAAAAAGTCATCTGGGAACAAACAGTGACACCTACGCACAAGCAGTGCTCCTCACCACTCCTGCATTAGAGAGGGGACAACTCCACCACCAATCCAGAATGATTCTGTGGAAAAAATGGATCTGTTGATCATTCCCCTGCAGCTGGGCACACAAGGATGCAGCTGTCTGCTGAAAAACCCGTGGTGAGCCAGGGAAGAACTGAAAGAAGTTACAGTCAAAGAAGGGTGTTTGTGCCCAGCCTGCACTCCTCCCTGGCACAGGAATGCAGTAGTTTTGTCCAAGCTTTTCAAAAGCAGCAAAAGGAAGTAACAGCCATCTGATGTACTGGGGAATTTTTCCCTGGAGTAAAACTCTTCCTGTCATCAGTGGAGGCATGATTTCACTTTGGACTTATGTCTTGGGTTGCAATGCAAGATCTAACCAGCAGTATGGATTCTATTGCCATCTGTTGAAACCAGCTGGGGTGGTGTTTTCTTTATCTCTTCCAGGACCCATCCTCCTTCCAGGGGATATCTGCTGTTCATGGGCCATCCAGGCTCACTGCATGGCTGATACAATTCCATCATCCCACTGGGAGATGCTCCACCCAGGGGGAGGAGCCCAGCATTCCTACCTGGATCAAACCTGGGATTCAGAACACCAGCATAGCCTGTTTGCACTGGATTCCCAGGGGGAGAGCAGACCCATCTCAGCACCACTGGGCCTTCAGAGGAAAACTACACCCTTCTACAGGATCATCTCTGCTCCAACAGAACCACATCTGTCCTACCACAAGAACTGAATTGGACTGCTCCCAACACCCTGACCAACAGGGTGTCAGCCTGTATTCTGACTCTGTCAGGGTTTTTCTTTTTTTGGTTTGTTTGCCTTTTTTTTTTTGTACTACTACATTTTTATTTTTAATATTCCTAGTAAAGAACTGTTATTCCTATTCCCATATCTTTGCCTGAAAGCCCCTTACTTTCAAAATTATAATAATTTGGAGGGAGGGGGTTTACATTTTCCATTCCAAGGGAGGCTCTGGCTTTCCCTGGCAGACACCTGTCTTTCCAAACCAGGACAACTTAATACACAGACCCAAACTGTACCTGCACTCTGCTCATGGCCATCCCCAGCTCCTTCAGAGAAAGGGGAAAAAAAATCTTCCTGGCACTAGTGGGATGAATGCTGTTCCTGAGAAACTTCCTGAAATCAGTACTGGATGTTGGTGCTTCATACTGAAGATGAGGGTCAAATTAGACTTGCTGGAAAATGCAGTTAGCAAAATGAATATAAGGTTTCATTTTATTAATCAAAATTTCACATGTATCACTGAACCAGAGCCCATTCCTTATACAATGTTCAGTGCCCAGACATTCTGAAACTTCAATTTTGTGCACTTGCAGCCAAGAGGGAGCTACATATATTTATGGTTGATCTTTAGTATCTCAGATTGAGCAAATAAGATGTGGAAGATGATTAGATTTAGTTTCCTCTGGGCAACTGCAACAGAAGGGTAGAAGTGTTGTGGAGCTGGCAGCCTGTGCGAAAGGCAGCATTTATCCCCCAGGCTGAAAACATGTATGTGTGTTAATTAAATAATGCTGTGCTCTGACTGTTTAAATAGCTCTCTAAATTTTATGCCAGGCACCTTGAGAGGTTCCTATCACTTTATTTTTCTTGCAGTTTGTACAGAAAATTTCTATCCTTGGTTCTAATTTAATTGTGTAAAATATGCTTTTTCCATGTTACTCATCTAATTTCCTCTGTTAAACAGCTGCATGGAAGACAGTCCTGAACCACATTACTTCCATATGAAATTAAGGGTTGCTGTTTATTTTCAAACCAATTAATAAGAGGGCATCTGGGACTGACTGAATCTTAGCATCTCCACTCAGCTGGTTCCCAATGCTTTACATATTTCTCAAGATTCACTGTTCATGCTTGTTATGGCTCAATTTTCAACACCACTGTTCTTATCACCTACAGGCACATCGCAAAATACACAGGACAATAGAAAAAGGATATTTTATCCACACACAAGCACACATGTACGAAGGACTTGAGAACATCTGGATCAGCAACAGTCAGAATTACTTGAAATAAAATCCTAACAGAAGTCTTAACGGAACACTCAAACCTGGTTAATCCAAAACACTTTGCAAACTATTTTTATTCAAATTAAAAAGACTCAGGTAAACAAAGTGATGGTACATACATATTATAAACCTGGTTAGCAGCTCAGCCTTCAGGAATTCAAGATCTAATGAAAAGCCAAGCATGGATAAACCAGGTACAAAAACATACGCTGAAAAAAAGTCACCAACATCAACATTTTGAATTTTTACACAAACAGTAAATTTTCTCATGGAAGGGAAGGACTGAGGAAGAGAACAAATAATTATTAGTTGTCTCCAACTGGTTTATGAAAATACCTGTCCTAGTTTTATCTATTTTTCACTCTCACAGAAGCCAACCATTGCCCACACATCCTTCTATTTTAATATGGAAGTTTTGTTTATGCCAGTACAATGAACGGCAGTGAAAAACAGATGAGGGGCTCAAACACCCACAAAGAAAGGAAAAGAGACAGATAGACATGTCTTTTTTTTTTTTTTTTTAAACCAGAGTGAGAAAAGTTTCTTTTGCTGGTTTTGAATTCTAGACTGTAGCCATTATATCCTAAATTCCACTGCAATCGACTGAAATGCCTCCAGTATAGAGAGAAACGATTTTGAAATAAATAAGGCTTAAAATAACTGATCAGGGCCAGCCCAGTGGCTTAGTGGTAGTGCTCTGCACTGCCTTGAGGGAGGAGCCAGGTTTTGTTTGCACTTCAAATCTCTTGCTCCTGGGCCAGAAAGAGCAGTGAAAGGAGGGATTCAGCTGCTCGGCAGGAGAGCCAGTGCTGCACATCTGCTCATCACTGACCTTCAGATAAATTAAACATCTGAGTTATACAGGCTCCAAAGGGAGTCCCATCCAGTCCTCAAAAGAAAATAAATAAAACAATAATTTAATTAAAATTAATCCCAGGTTCTTTGGTGTAATTTTTGTTAATGCTGAGAAGTAGGAGAATCTGGTGGTGTATGAGTACAATTCATGATAGTTCCAAATGCTCAAAAACTAGGATTTTGCTGCCTGATTCACTTCAACATCCCATCTTTGTGGCTAAAACCTGCAAAACCTACAGAAACTGAAACACATTTCATAAGGGTGGTCTAAGACTATTCAACTTCTACTTTATTAAATAAAATTGGTAATTTACAAAGGCCAGTAAAGAATTTCTGTACCATGCGTGCGCTACTTGTAGAGTTCCAAACTGTCATTTCCCTTATGTTGTTTTGCTCCATTTCCTTCATATCTATTGCACATCTGACCTAAGCTGACCTTTAAGTGCCTCTTTGTAGTTACCTGGGGTATTTTGTGCAATGACTGGAGGATTGCAATAGGAGAGGGAGAGGAATTGGGCAGTAAAATTAAACCACAGTTTATAGTCTTTTGTGTCACTTCCCTCATGAGTATTAATTCCATCAGCAAAACAAACCCCAGGATATCCAGTATTTGAAGGAAAATATTTAATTTAACCTTCTGCCAAATATACTGAAATGAAAATGTTCTGTACTAACAGACTTTAGAACTCATTTCCACATGATGAACATCTCTAGCATAAATGAAATGTATCAGTAAATCAGTTCATATGGGCTGAGTTGCAGTGCCCACAGGGACAAAAGTCCTGCTGACTTTTACCAAATTCATAGAGCTTTCCCAGTTACTTAAAGCAATCCAAAAGTATTAATTCTTTTTCCAAAATTAAATAAATGAAAGGATTTACCTTCAAACAAATAACTTCGTAGTCCAAAAGGTTGGTTAGTTATGAGGACAGGTAAGTCTTTAGCAGAAGGCAGCCACAACCTTGAAATTTGGCAAGAAGAGTTGATACCTACTTTACTTAGATTAAAAAAAAAAGAAAGAAAAAACAATCCCAAACCCTTTGAAGGCTGCAATGCAAGTACTCCATTTCTCCAATGTACTGGGTATGCTGACCTTACACATACCATACCATACAGTAGTATTTTACTTTCAAGTTAATTTAAGCATCAAATTTCACTCAAATTTGCATTGCAAAACTTTCACTAAGGTTAATGAATACACTTAAAGAAAGGATACAAAAATGTCTTACAATGCCCAATCACAAACAGAGTATGAGTGAATTTAAAAAAAATCACATTACTTCACTAACAGAACAACTCCACTTTTCTCCCCTAACTTACCTTCCAAGACCTGAGCTGGTTCTGAGTTCTGTGAGCCTCTTCCAGCACAGATAGAATCTTTCAGGAAAGAAGCTTCCCTGTCCCATGGCTGGGTGTTGGGGACATCGCAGAACCCCCAGCACAGGCCATGGCAGATGAAACACTTCCCCTCTAAGGGCCTGCCAGCACAGGGACTGTGGTACTGATTTAGGATCACAATGGCCTTGGCTACACAGTTAAATAACTGGACAGGACTAGACAACATGAGCAGTCAAGACACCCTTGTCCCATCCACACCAGCACTTCCACAGCTGCTGCAGCCCACTCAGCTGCCTCAGTGTTGACTTGGAATGCCAATTTTCCTTAGTGCCAAAGCACATTTTACCTTTAGCTTCTTTTAAGAGATCCTCCCTGTTCACACCCGAGCAGCTCTGCCCGAAGTGGCCAGCACACACAAGCACAGGTACACACATTCTTATAGGATGTAAACTATGACTAATTCACATTCCACTGTATCAATCTGTAAATACTTTGTTTTCCGTTTTTTTTTTTTAATATAAAAACAATGGCATCAGATTCTCAGCAATAAGTATAAGAAAGATGAATCCTTGACTACACTCAACCAATTATGAAATCGCCTTTCAAACGAAGGAAACATATGCAAAAAATCTGTGTATTTGATAAAGTCAACTTAATATAACAAAAAGTGAAATATGCTTATTAAAAGTGTCCTTATATAAAAATGGTCTTGCAATGTACAGTAAAATGCAATACAAATTATTGTTGGTTATCTCTTCCCACCCAGTAACTAAACCAGCTATTGTCCCGTGAGCTCCTGGAGCAGGAGTGCTGCTGTGCCTACACGTTCTCCAGGTTGTAGGCCTNAGGCTCACATAGTATGTATCTGTATGCAAACTTTGAGATAAAAAATGCTGACTTAGAAACTCCATGGAATAGGACAGATATTGTTGAGAGAGAAATGAAACTGGAAACAAATTTCAAATTATGGCCTTGCAAATAGACTAGATACTTTGGAGAAATAGAACTATGAAAGATACATTGTAGTAGGACCCACAAGGGGTAATTTTAGATATTTGGCTTTTAGGCATTTACAACTGTGTGGCAAAAGCCGATAGGCCAAGAAACGCTTATAATGTATTGTAATTAGGAAATAGTTTAGCTTCTGATTGTGATGGTGTGAATTGTAACACCTGCATTGTCTCACCCTTCACATGAGACTGAAAATGGAACAAAAGTTTTTAAAACGCCTCTCAGTTGCACCATCTCTGGGTCAGAAAAAGGTGAACCCGACAGCAAGACAGCTCTTCAGGTGTGTTTTGTAAAGCAAAGGTTTTAATAAAAGAGAAAATAACAAATTATACAAAAACAAAACAAAAGCTGTGCACAGGTATCAGAGAAGCATCTGACACCTACCTAAGACACCCCAAAAAGCCCTGAGCAGCTCTGTGCTCCTTCTTAAGTACGTAATGTATTAGGAGGGCTTTTGGCTTGCTGTCCTATAGAAACTAGCCATACTTCTGAGGAGCAGCTAAAAGATCCAACAGGTTTCTCTGTGCTGGCACTCAGTCAATGCCAATGAGAAGGACATGGAAGATTCTAGCTGGGCTTCCTTATATGTTCAGAGGAAAACCAAAACTCTTTTCCTTACATAGAATCATTTGCTTGGGTGTGGGAACGGCATTGCAACAATTACCTACTGGTTTATTCTAGAAAAAGGCAAATATAACTCTACAATATAAGATACTCTACTTTTGCTCTTACTATTTAGGCCCATACCATTGATTCTTAGGTCTATACAACGCTGGTGGAATTTGCCTGTTGATAACATATATATTCTCAGTCTGATGATTTGTCTTTAGGAATTAATTGCACACACATATTTTAATAAGCAAACAGCAGATTTATTTTGCATTTTCTATAAAAGCAAAAACAACGGGTTACAAGGAACCCAAAGCCTTACCTGCAAGGGTCTGGTCCCACTTGCTGATACTGTTGGACTCGGCACTGAGCCCCTCAATGTATTTCAGGTAGGCTTCAGAATGGAGGAGCCTCTGTGTCTTTGGTGGGGGGGACACGAACATGGGGGTGCTGGGCTGCTGCATGACGGGCTGGCTGGCGGGGCTCTGCCCGGGGTACGGCGGCGGCGCCTGCTGGCCCGGCGGGCCCAGGATCCCGATCTGGAATCAGAGCCAGACAGGGGTCACACCACAGACATCACAAGGGGGGACTGCAGGGAACACCCCAGCCTTGGGGCATCCTCATGCAATGGAGTTTCAACTGAGGTTAGGTGCAAAAGCCTGAGAAAATTTCCCTGGAGACGCACACTTTGGCCAGGGGATGCACAGAGAGAGGAAGTGCAAACCAACCATTCATACTCAACAGACATTGTTCATATTTCTGATTTATGTAAATATACTCTGATTATCATCACCATATCTCTCCTCTCCTAACCTTAATTACACCTTTTATCTCCTTTTTATTTCCTTTTTTTTCTCCAATTTGATCTGAAATACCATGGTTTGTTAAGTGCAAAATTTAAAACATCTAATCCAAACTGATACGGATCCTTGGACAACTGGGTTATTTCCACAGAATCACTGGCAGGCAAAAATCTTAGGCAGGAAAATTCCCAGTCACACAGAAGAATTTCTACCACTGTGATTAACCAGCAGTACTGAGAACTCTTAGTACAGACATCCCATGATCTGGAATAACTCAATGTCATAACATCAACACTATACCACTTAACTTCTGGTACTCATAGGATCACAGAATGGTTTGGGTTGAAAGAGGCCTTAAAGCTCATCTTATTCCAACTCCCTGCCATGTGCAGAGACACCTTCCACTAGACTAGGTCACTCCAAGCCCTATCCAACCTGGCCTTGAATGACTCCAGAGGCGGAGCAGCTACAGCTTCTCTGGGCAACCTGTGTCAGTGCTACTGAATAAAAACCCTCTTCCCAGCATGTACACCTCTTTTTGTTTAAAACCATTCCCCTTCATCCTACCACCTTCTGCCCATGCATAGCCACTCTCCCTCCCTTTCTTTACATCCTCAAGCCAAAACCACATTTCTCTCTATGATGCAAAAATTTAGTCAATAAAATTGAAAATGTTCTGAACAGTTAATGCATTAGTCACTGAGAAGAAGCATCAGATCATCACAGTTACCCAGCTCACAAATTCTGAACTGTCAATGTACATCTGCTTCCTCAGTTTGTGAAATATGAATATTTTTTACCTACTCGTCAACAGCTGATAAAATGGGCAGTGTCCTCTCTGTGTCACAAAGCATGCAAAACCTAAATTATCAGCAGTTTCACAGTATGCTGAAATGATGCAGTTTAGTAGAAAACTAAGACAAAACACTGCCTTGTTTATACTGAAGTTACCTCACTGGACAAACTCCTTAGTGTAACAATTCAACCATCAAATACAGACATACTCTCTGAGTGTGAGATATTAACTGGTTCTAAACACATCAGAACACTTCATTTCTGTTCTCCCTGGGCAAGCCTATGTGCATCCCTACATGTCTGAACTGGGATGTTGCTCAAATGCTGATTCTGAGCCTTAGAGCCTCATAAATAATGCAAAAATGACTCACCTGCTGTCCAAAAGGACTTGCTCCTGGTGCTGGAGTGCCTACCATAGGGGACACATTTTGGCCTATAACACCTATATTTCAAAATATAAAATAGTTAGTCTTACTTCAGAGCAGTGACAAATACCTCTTTGGTCTTCTATAGTAAGAATTTATACTTGAATATCACTGCTCACGGTTATTTTAAGTAGATGTACAACATTCAAATATTCCCCTCGCTCCCAATAAAAAACTTCAAAAGTCTACAAACAAAAAAAAAAAAAAAAGAACCAACATGACAACTACCAAACACTGATATGTGGCCTGTTGAATTATTTTAATTAGAGAAATGCAAAGTGAACAGGTTTTGCTTTTCAGGTTTTCTTCATGTTACTTCGTGATTGCCTGACTGCATCTTTTCATTTATAATATGCACCTTTGGCTTGACAGGATTTTCCTGAAGTCCTTTCCTTTAAGAAAGGAAATGCTGATCTGCTTTAGCAACACTTAACATTTCCTTGTTTTCAGTTTTCTAAAATATGTTCACAGCAGGATGAAATTCAAGCCTTTGCACAAATTCTTTTACATCTCACTAATACAAAATGCAACTTGCAGGTTAAGTCTCAATAGCCTTAAATACAGAACAATGAATGTTTGAAATCACTGTTCAAAAAAATAAAAGCTGTTTTTCTCAAGCATATTGGGACTTTGGCCTACTGCACAGAGTGCAGCACAACTGTGTCAGTCTTACATACAAAAATGTACAGATCTAAACCAGAGAAAGCAGTTCCTGACATTTTACATACAGATGCTCTGGTCTGAAAAAAAAGACAGTTATGTGTGCTGCTGCTTTTCTTTCTGTTTGTGACACTTCTCATGTTCATTCATTGGAAAAGCTGCAGACTAACTGTGTTCTTCCTGAGGGTTTAATTTACATGAATTAAATGCATGGTTTCTATATCAGTGATCAAAGGATGTGCCACTGGGTTTCACTCACTAAAGCGTTTTTCCAATGCACTTTCCATTTGATCACAGCTGCCATCTTAAATGCGTCTCTACCAACAGTATGTCAGAAGTTGGGGAGAAGCATTGGTAACACAAGCTGTGGAATTATTTTTAGTCCAAAGGGAAGGGGTCTGGAGGAGGGCACCCTCCCCTCCCCAGTATTAGAGCACAGCTTCACCCTTAGCCTGCTGTGCCCAGCTGAGCACCACTTCAGTGTGGTCCTCCTCTCCCAGACATTGTTTCTTTGCTGATCCACATCCTGTCAGCTTTAAACACAAACATCCAGCCCACCGCAGTGGGAACAGCCCTTCAGAGGGATCCACCGTCCTGGATTCACCTCCCACACGTTTGGCTGATGTGTGCTAAGTGTCACTGCACAGCTTTTGTCCTGCTCCCTCTCTCGGTGCCACCGCAGGGAATGGTGCACTCCAGCCAAGCTGCACGTGGAATGCTGATGGATTTCATAAACACCAGGCAAGCAAAGCAAAACTCCCCAACCCAAACCATTTACATACAGATAAAATTCTTAACAGAGCTTCTGATAAACATGTTTGCAAGGGGTAGGGGGAGGCAAATGAGACCATTTTGTCCACAGCTTGTTTACTGCTGAACAGAGGGATGACATCTTTTTCACAGGCACAAGAGTTATCAGAGGTAAAAAATGAATCAGCAGGAAACAGGATCAGAGGGCAGATGAATGTTTTCCCCCTTAATTGGGACACGTTAATGGCATTAGCGTTTGTAAAACGTTTGTTTCATTTAAGCCTCACTTTTCATCAAAAGTGTGGCAAAAAAATAGCAAATGCAGTAGAAATGCTCTCAAAAATCAATTGAAAATTTGGCCACAGAGAATACAGAATTCACCTTGTCCCTACATGTTTCCAGCCACTGTTCTATCAGCAAGCTTTAATCTGAACACTTTTTCAATAACATATCAGTGCCCCAGTGGCCAAGGAGTCTTAAATGACCAGGCTCATTTCAGTGCAGTCCAACATTAACACACTGAAAAAAGACTTTGGTAAGGAATGAGAACAATAAATTTCACATATAAGCCCACTTCAAATAAGAAAAGGATGAGTTTAGAGATGCTGTTCAAATGACATAAGGATATGAACAGGCTGATTTCCGCTTTTCACACCTCTGATAAACTCAAGCACAATCATCGAGGGGTTTTTTTGGCTGGAGCAAAACTCCTGCTGGAGCAGCACCAAGTTTCTCCAGTACCCTTTCCCTGAGGGTCTACTGGACACGCTGCTGCATCAGTGTTTTGCACATCCCTCACATTCAGCAGTGCTGCTGCTCACAAACCAAAGCCATGACCAGAACAAGCTGCAGAGAACTCCTGTAACAATGGGTTAAACCAAGTACATGACAATGAAATAAAGAGGGAATGAGGATGAGGTTCTTACCGGGTGGTGGGATGCCTGGGATGCCTGGCATACCTGGCGGGAGTTGGTGGGGTGGGGGCACCCCTGGGTGAAGTGGCTGCATGCTGCCCATGCTAACAATGCCATCAACTGGGCCCTGCAAAGGTGGCAGCACCGGTGGATAGCCACTTATCATGCCTTGAAGGACACAATAAATTTCAAACATGCATCAATAACATGCAATATGGTCTACACAGTATGCACAGACATGCACTATCCACACACACACACACACACACAAAAAGCACCTTTAGTACAGCAAGACAATGCTACAATTAGTATCTTGCAAAAGAAAAAAAAACCGAACAAAAACTAAAAATAAAAGCTGTAAATATGAAACACTGTACTTTTGATGAATTAGTATTTAGTGTATTTGTATGTTTTTCACAGGGCAATAAATGTTGAATACTCAGATATGTTAACACAAGGAATAAATTCAGCCACAATTAAATGTTACTAATGCAAGCAGTTTTAATACAGCTTAAAGCTCTGCCATCTGCATACAGATTACAAACACAACACTGACTGGCCAGCCCCACGGACAGCCCTGCTCTGTGGGCTAGTTCAGAGGCCACAAAAATAAAACTCCAGACACTTTCCTGCAGTACACATGCAAAACTGATGCACAAAAGCCCTACAACATTCACATACTTGAAACTAATGGCAGTGATGGGTGATTTTTATAAAACCATCTCAAGTATGAACTAAGGCGGTAACACAAATTTTAAACTTGGGTTTGAAGTCCTGGGCTGCAGTAACTTATGCTCATGGCATTATGTTGAAGTGAAAGGACTTAAAAGGAGCACCTGCAGTCCCTCACAGAATTTCACTGTCCATGTCTGCAAGGTGTCTTTAGAGGAAAACCAGTGACACTGCAAACACTGTATTGTGCTGCTGCTCAAAAATTTAGTTTTCTGCATGTGAGGGAAGAAAACTGAGAGCTTTCTCTGGCTTTGGCTCAGATTTTCTGCTATCTGTGTAAGTGAACCTACACAGTATAACTGCACTATGCTTGTTAGGCCCTGGAATGTTTAATTTAAATGGATGCATTGCCAGGTAAGCAAGGAAAGGGGTTGGAAAGTCAATGAAAAGATGACAGAGGACAGAAGCAGGTCTAGAGAGAGAAGGTAAGTTAGAAATGCAGATTTGCTGGGGCTTCTATAGTCTGCTCCAATAAACCACAGAGTCTTTGCCATACTCCCTGTAATTCATAAAAGGAACTTTCAAAACAGAGATTTCTGAATGAGACTGGCCAAAAACTCTCATCAGTTCTGACTGAGAACAAAGCTGTCACAAGCTCAGGGTCTAAACAGGAGGAGCAGCTCCAAAATAAAAGCTAAATCTGTCACTTCCTCAGGATGTTACAGAAGTGAGAAATCTCTAATCCCAAAAGCTTTACATGGAGAAAACACCAAGA
Organism: Illadopsis cleaveri; assembly: GCA_013399915.1. Classification (NCBI taxonomy): domain Eukaryota; kingdom Metazoa; phylum Chordata; class Aves; order Passeriformes; family Timaliidae; genus Illadopsis; species Illadopsis cleaveri. Next base: position 56,654 of record VXBB01000016.1, on the reverse strand, counting down.
AAATAAAGAACTAATCTCACTCGAGCCTTCATTTTCCACAGGGCACCTAGACTGACACGTGAAATATGCTGTAGATACCTATTTCAAATATCTGGAACCTTATCTGTACCTCTTTATTGCAGGAAAATCCTTATTTCCAATGAAGAAAGGAAAAGAAGAAACACAACAAAAGCCTGCTTGGCATAAAGAGCTTCCACACTGTAGCTACTGCCTGGTACTTCCAGTGTACCCCGAGCTGCTGGCACATCCTGAGTGCAGTTAATGCACTTCTGAAGCTTTAAAACAAACAAAAAACTCCCCATATTTATCAATCATGGAAGCTTAGTTCTACATTTCCAATTAAAATACTCAACAACTGGCTGATAAAGGTGCCATCAAATCTCCATGAGAAATCTGTTCTTGTAGCTCAGTCCGAGCAAGAGCAGCATTTTCTCACCCCATGTATGAACTGCAAACTTTTTTTTTAAATTACATGGCCAAACTATTTCCAGCTCCCACAACTGTGATTTAGGATGTCTTTGAAATTACTTGTTCTCCTCTTTTTTACTCTAACAACCTAAGATTAAGTAAACTTTTGCAATACCTAAATGGAGAAGACACTGAAGTGCTGCACACTAAGAGAAACACATCTCAGAAGGCTTCCAGATTTCCTGGCCCTGTGGGCCATAAAGAAGTTCTGTGATGGAGAAGCTCTCTGAACTAGAGAAAAGCCATCCAAGGATGGAGGAGGACATGAAAGAAGTCCAAACAGAACAAGATACTTCCAAGTAGGACTGGTGAAAACCAAAAGATGAAAGACTGTGTTTTTCAAATGGGGCGCAAAAGAAGAAAGAGTTTAGAAGGATCTGTTCCATCATCTATTTTTAGGAAGAATTTCCCAAAGCCAAAGTGAAGAGCCTTGAGTGTTGATCTGCTTGAATAAGATAATGGCCTGAAATAGAAGTTTGCTGTCACAGGAAATAAGGTAGCATGTGTAGTTGGCAGAATGCACATTTTTTGCGGAAGTTTTAAGCAAGTGTTAACAGCAAGTATTACTGCCCATCAACACCTACTTCCGAAAATTGGAAAAGTGACTCAGTGCCAAAAAACCCAAGAACCAAACTAAGAAAACAGAACCACAAAAGGATGGTATTTCTGCATAGTCTAGATTGAAGAAAATTATTCACAGAAGACATCAGCACTAGGAAACTCTTCTTTTCCCCCTCCTCTTCCTTAATATATACACAGGTAAGTGTACACACACACACACAAACATACACCAACTGCAAACAGTTCAGAGGGAAATTACCACAAACAGAGTGGAAAAAAGCCAAAAGAAAAATGCAACTCAGTGTAAACAAATGCTTTGTAACCTGGAGATCATGAACCAACTAAGGAATGTGCCTTCAGTTAAACATCCATGCAAGCCTATTTACTGAAAGGGGATTTAGAGATCGTGATGAAAAACACTTCAGGCTGTCAGCTCGAAATAAGGCCACAGCCTATGAGATGAGAAAGAAAAATGACAAAAGAATAAATGGAATAATTGGAATGTCTTAAGGGAAAGTTAAAAAAACCCCAAAACTCAAACCAAAATCCCTTCAAATACTCATTTTTATCTACTCGGCACTATTTTGACCTTGACTGGAGCAATTTCTTATTTTAATTAGAAACTGGGGAAGGAAAACAACCTATCAGGTCACACCTAATTAATTTTCTCACCCAGGTATGGCTGATTTCCATACAAGAATCTCTTCAGTGGACTACATTGTCTTCAGATCTGATCCTGAAAATACTTACTCCGAGCATACTCCCTATGAAATCAAGCCGGATTACAACTGGTAACGAGCTCAACACCCAGCAACAGGGACCTCGTGGAAGAGTTCTCCAAGCTCAGTTCTATTCTGAAAAATAACCTGATAAAACCAGCAATGTTGTCATTTTGTCTTTGTTTCTGCAATGGCTCTAGATCCTGGTCTGCTCCGCTTATCAGTGCCTAAGAGGCAATTCTACAAAGCTTTTGCTTGGATTTAAAATCTGAGTTAGACTCTGTTTGCCTCTTACCTCCCTGACAATTAAACCCCCAACAATTTCCCTCCTGCTTTACCACTGCCACAGATGCTGCATGCACTAGGAGACTATTCAGCTGCTGCCCTCCTGCCCCAGCAGGGCTAAAGGTGAACTCTGCGAGGCAGAGTGAATAAACACGACTGCACACTACCAGAACAGGAGCACTGCACGAGGAGCACCCTGCTTCCCTGCACGTTCCACAGGCTACTCTCCACTGGAGCAAGTCACGCTGGACACCAGGCCACCGCTGCACTAGGCACGTTCATCATGAAGAAGGACTCAAGAGTTTGAGCTTTTGCTTCCAACGTGACCCAAGAGAGTGTTCAGAGTTATGAAGGGGGTTGATAAAGTGGATGAGGAAAAAATGGTCATAGCTCCTACGTTTTACCTGCAACGGGTGTCAACTGCTGATTGAGCATTCCCATTGGTGTTGGTGGCGGCACCACCCCCATAAGAGCCCCGACAGGAGTGCCTGCCCGGGGGGAGGAATTCTGCTGCTGTGCTGCTCGCTCTCTCTCCTGCTGCTCAGCAACTTTAGCTGCCCGCTCTGTAAAAGTATTTTAGATTTTCAGTTCTGTTTTGTAACCCAGACTTTCAAAATATTATCTGTTCATTAAAAAGGACTAGAGTCAGACACTGGCATAGTTTAGTCAAATATAAAGTAGAACAGATGAATCTTTTTCATACAGCATATAATTTGATTTCATGTGGCTGCAGCTAAGACTTTTAGAGAACCTTTCATGAAAAATATTCCACAAAGTTTTATCTCTTTCTAAAAAAAAAATTAATTAAAAGAAATAATTAAATTAAAAAAATTAAAAGAACAAATTTGATGATAATAACACCAGTGTTACCAACATGAAGCAGCAGTCCAGCACTAGGCTCGGTCCGCACTAGGACACGGCAAAACATTCCCTGTTTTGACACCACTGGCTCAGCCAAACCAGCTGCAGCCAAGGCCAGCAGCTTTTGGGTGGATCCTCTACCAGCTGCTGTGGGAATTGAAGCCCCACATCTGCCAGGTGTGCCCTAAAGAATGCCGCAAAGAGCAGACAGCAGTGCCAGCTGGTAGCATGGCCATTTGTGGGCTCCCCATATATTTTACTACTGACGCAGCTGAAAAGTGGTGGCAAAATCGGGGAGCATTTGGAAAGTTTCCCTAGTGCATATTGGTCCTTAGTTTTTGGAACATAACAAGCAGCAGTTTGATAAACCAAAAATATTTTTCTCTACCTCTTCCTGTCATTTCCCCATTTGGTCCCCTATGAGTTTTTTGGGTTTTTTTTCTGAAGATGTCTAACTCACATTGTGCTGCTCACTGGAGGTCATGTGTGTCCTTTGTAGGATGAATCTGGTCATTATCTCAATCAAGTCTCTCACTGTGACTGCAAGAACAAAAGATCTACTGCAGGGTAATCTGACCAGAGGACAATTTTATATTAAGGGAAGGGCAAAGGGTCATGGGAAGAAGAAAGAAAAAAAAAACAAAAGCCAAGCAAACAAAAAAGGAGAAATACTGAATGCCCACTCCAGGTGCTTCAGGGGTATGTAAGTTCCTGCTTTGTTTATTTTGAACGTTGTGTCTGACCGGCACAATGAGGAACAAGGAAGGATAAATGGATGCAGGATCTCCAGCAATTTTTAACAACAGTGAATGCAGGGCTATGAGTTCTCTTGCAGTTGGTGAAAGATGGAAACTGCCACTAAACCAGCAATCAAGGTCCTCTGTCAAAAGAAGGCTAAGAAGAAGTTCATCAAGGAGATTAAGTTATGCATCCTGCCAGTGTTACTCACTTCCTCTAGGACATGACTTTGAATATCTATCACACTTTTGACTCCTCTAGAACCTGTTTGTGCAGCTTCTAGCACTACTTCCATACACTCAAAGACCAGTTTCATTTCCAAAGGCATTTCTTTCCTTCTTCCCACTTCTGCAATTTCAGGGGGTGATGACGACGCAGAGAAATTCCTATATTTAATACAGGCAACTCAGATGCAGTTGAACACAAAATACACAAGATATTTAAAGGTAGATCCTGAAGTAGAAAAATGAGAAAATCCTCTCCAGAGCACAGCAAGCATTTCGGGAAAAGATGAAGCAGTTGTTCTGACTCTCACCTACTTTTGGCCAGCTAAAAAACAAAAAATGGTCAGACAAAAGCAAAAGAGACACTCTGATGAATGAGAAATTACTGTTAAGTGTTCAGCTTTATCAGACTTCAGAGTGCTGAGGTTTGAAGAAGGACTTGACGTAGGACAGTACTCAAGTTTTACCTACCCCATGCCCTGACTGCCACCGAAGTAACAAATGGAGTAACACTGCCAAAGGGAACTGGAGGAGGTATCTGAAAGTTCAGCCTAAAGCATTCACCCTAATACTCAATAATAAACCCAAATAACATAGGCCAGAACTTGAGATCATTCAAACATTTCCAACACATCTCAAGAGACAGGAAAGAGACCTTCTGCTTTGAACAGAGTTTTTCCTTACAACAGGCCTTTCCCTCAATCCCTTTTATTTTACTTTATTTAGCCATACAGGCACTTCCAACACTGCCTCTTCTTTACTCAGTTATTGCTAAAAAAACAACTAATACTCTGCACATAAACCAAACAAAATTTTCAGTGGGTCAAAATGGATCTAAAATGTAAACCACTTTTCACCAGAAAATGGAAGGGCCCTTTTAAACTGAGGGGTCAAACGATGCCCACTCCTTGCTCCCTGGTTCACATCCACACCAGGGAACCCATGAATTTTGACTCTTCACAGGGGAAAAAGTGGAGTTTCTCTCCTTTCACACACAGTAAGCAGACACAATTTGGACACTTTGTTACCCCATCCCAACCCCTCCAAACCAAGTAAAAGCAAGTCTAGTTCAGGACAGAGACACCAAACCAGGGAAACTGAAGCTCAAACTCCAAAAGCTTTGGAAAATTTTAATTGAGAAGGAAGATTAAAATGGAAGCACACAGACAATCATTAACACAGTGGACAAACAGAGCCTTCCTGCAGAAGTGCAGGACTTTAAGCTGCTCTAAGCAAGGAAGCACTGACATGCCAGCCATCCTCCTGCTGAAGGATGAGGCTTTAAGGAGGGATCTGCCAATAAAAAGATCACACATGCACCTAGAAGGGTGTAAAAGGAAACAACTACAGAACAAAGGTCTCAGTAGTCTCACAAAGAAAGAGCATTACCATTTCCCTCCGCAGCATTTGCAAAGCAAACTTGCACAGAGCAAAGGGTGCTGTGTTACCCTCCAGAGCTGCAAAGAGGTGCTACTGAAAATTCAGAAAGGACTGTGGTGGCTGAGTGGACAGTGACAGCATGCAAGCTTCCAGCCTCAAGATTAAAGCTGCCTTCAAGTTATGAGTGTGCAGAAAATCTATCAAATCTCATTTTCAAAGTTATAACTTAACTGGGCCATAACACAACAGGGTGTTGAAATGTTCCTATCCAAAGGAGCATTTTCTTTCAGTCATGTTGCATCAATACAGTAGTTAATAGTGTTGACATGCTATTAACTAGAGAAATGACTGTGGATGTTAAGCCTATGTATTTGGCTTGGGTAAGGGCTGGCTGTTAAAGATCAGCTGTATTTTATTTTAATCAAATAAAAGTTAAAACACAACAGTTATTTATCAGAAGGGAGGGAAGGAATGGAAGGAAAGGAGAGAGGGAAGAAAAGGAGGGAGGCAAAGAAAGGAAAGGAGGGAAGGAATTGAGGAAAAGAAGGGAGGAAAGGGACAAAAGATAGGTCTAAAGTATCTCATGATTATGAAATATTCCTAGGCTTTCTTCAGGATATGAAATCTCTTGACAAAATCAGTTACAAGAGTTGATTAATACTGTACTGAAAAATAGGTCATATTTACAGTACAGTACAAAGCCTCTTAGGACTCTAAGTACTGTTAACAATGAACTTTTCCCCACTCCCCTGTAAGCCTTTCTTACCTGCTGCTACAGCTCTCAAGAGCTTCTTGTCCAAATAACCACCAGCCTTCTTTAAGGAAACATTGACAAAATATTTTTCCAACTGACTTCTAGCCCAGGAGCTCCACACCCCTTTACTTCTAGTTTGTCCCTGTTTTCTTGGTCTTTGTTAATTTGGTTATTTGTGGCAAAGACATTTAAATTATCAGTTATGCTCTACATAACTGAAACATGCTCTTTGCTCCTCTTCAGTCATCTTTCAATATGAACTTCTCTTTAAGGTACGTCCAGAAAACAAACATTAATATTTTCTTTTATTAAACCTGTCATCTGAACAACAGAAAGTGCTGAGAAAGAAAAAAAGGCAGAAAAGAGTTCAGCATCTCAGTTTTTACTTACCTTCATATTCTGCTTTCTTTGTTGCTTCCAAGTTTCTCCATTCAGTTCCTACAAGTCTGCTGAGCTCTCCAAAGGAGTAGTCTGGGTGCTGAGCTTTAATCACAGCTCTCATCTCACTGCTAAACAAGATGTACCCACTCATGTTGATCTTCCTTTTTGATCCCTCCTTCTTGGTGCTGCCCTTAACAGACTTGGGAGTGGACTGTGAGAAAAAGCAGTTATGACCACAAGTGTACAAAAGAGAAGGCCAGAAGAGAACAAAAGGACTTGTGTCATGTCACAGATTTCGTCCATTGAGCTGTTCAGAGACGTTGCCAACACAAGTTGAGTAAAATATCTGCCATTGCACATTTTAGGAAAATGCTTCCTCACTTCTCCCTTGGCCTTTGCAATCCCTACTCTCCCTTGTTCCACCTTCTAAATGTTATTTTGCCTGCCAGACCTTCCTTTCTCTCCAGTGTTCACTTCTCATTACACAAGCAGCCATTTCTCCCTGAAAAACCAAAGCCCAGTTTTGCTGAACACTGTTTACCTGCACCACAGATTCACATCATGTTCTTATGTTGTTGAGTAACAAAAATTCTGCTCTTTTGTTTTTCCTACTATGGACACCCCCTGGTGAGAGCTCCTTGATGTTTTCAGCCACCAAAAAGTTAACCTATTCTGACATCTCTATACTGAGATACCACAGCTGGAGCCCTTTTTGAAGGCCCTTCCACCTATATTTGTCACAGAAGACCATAATTCATCCATACTCTGACCAATAAGATCCATAAATGTATCATCACATCAAAACCCTCTGGAGGCCTTTCTCATACCCCAAACATTACAGATCTGTCACAGCTTGAAAAGTGCCATTGTTTCCAAGTACCTGGTGGAGGCAAAAAAGGAAACAAAAATATATTCAACTGTTTCCTTCCTCTCCTGAAATTCTGACCATGCTACTGACTCCTTCTACTTGCTGCTTTGACCCCACAGCTCAACACTCTCCTCTCAGCTAAAAACAACGTTTTAGTAATACCAAAATGCTTAAAGAGTCTTGCTTATCAAGTAAAGCAAGAAGAACTGAGGCCCATTTAAATGTGATTCTAAACTTCACTGTACTAACTTGCAATCCACCCTTGAAGTTTTCATTATGACCAAAGACAACTTGTCTGGAGGAAGTGAAGAAAACTCCACACCAGGTTTGGGATGATATACAGGGCAGATACAATTCCATCCTGGCTCCTTGGGCAAGCCCACACTGGCAGACTGAGAGTTCTCAGACCAAAAAGAGAGAAATCTAATTATATGTTTGGCCTCTGATACATCTGCAAATAGAGAGCTGCAAGTTTACCAGCTGTTTTAGCCTATATAGCTCTTGCAACAGTTTTGGTAACAGTAATCTAATGTAAAAGCCTCCCCACCAGTTTGGATGGACAAACAGGACTTGGAGAAATCATAAGAATTCCAAATTTGGCTCTTGCATTCTCATTCTTTGGTTGTTTTCCACCTCCCATACACACACTTTAAATGAACAGTCTTTTCCACTGGAACTAGATAACTGCATATTTACTTTCAGACTTGTTAAAAGAAGAAATCAATCAGAGCCCCTTTTATGCCTTTTGTCAGCCATACTGCTGAAGCAAAGAATGAAGCTGCACATCTTTTCTTCAAGTACTTTGACTCAATTCACAGCACTTTGACTCAATTCACAGCAAACTGCAGCAGGAAAGCATCACCCACCTATCTGCCAAGCCCCACAATAGCACATATTCACTTGTCTTGCCTCCTCTTATACTTGGGTGTTATAAGAGCTCCTTTCTTGGCAGAAGAAAAAAAAGTTTAAAAGTTCAGGGGTTTAATAGTTGTTAGATAAAATTCCACTTCTATTGGAATACTCTTCAAGATTTTTCAAGCTGCTTATAAAATTCAGGACATGAAACAAGAGCAGTGAGCAACCTTGCAAGGGAAAATGCATTTGGTGGTTGCCCACATGGCAAAACATCACACTCAAACCAGGCAAAAGCTTTCAACTTCAGCAACTCTTTCACAACATCCAAAGACATTTCTACCCTGGGGTCACCTCCTTCAATGTAATGCAGCAGAAATCCACATTGCTGGTCACAAAAGTGTCTGAAACTCCCTCCTGTTCCCAGCACATCATTCCCATTGCCTCTTTAAGACTGGCATTAGCTTGGATGTGGGAGTGTGGTGACACAGATAAAGGGTTTTAAGCCAGCTGCAAACAAACTTTTTTTTTTGGTTAGCTGAATTTCCAGCTAAAGCAATTCCTCACTCTGCTTCCACACTCATTTACACAAATTCTAGGGCTTGTGTAAGAAAATTTATATAAATTATTATATTATGTAATTATTTGAATTTTATATAAAGACCTGATACTTCTGAATAAATGTCACAGAAAACCTTATTAATAGAAACAACACTAATACCTAAAAATATACCCTGGGTTTTCCTCAGCTGAATGGTTTTCTTTTAAAATATTTTAATGGAATAAAACACTATCACCTGGATATCATATTGGACATGTCAAAATTGTTTTTTGTTATTTACTTCATACACTTGTAAACTTCAGTATAAATCCTTTCTTTGTATATGATAAAATGTTACTTTCTTCATTTGGATTGGGAAAAGAATGTGGAATATAAAGGTTTAAGGGCTTCTGAAGGAAAGTCCTTACCTGTGGTGGAGTATAAGGCATTATATCCAAATCACTGGCTAAGGGGGCCTGAAGCTGAGGCATAGAAGGTGTTTCAGTCATATCACCTTCCTCTTCTCCCATCTCTTCCATGTCCTCATCACCTCCTTCCAACTCAGCAAATTTTGCTTCCAGTTGCTGAATCTTCTTTTCCAGTAGAGGAGATGGCTCCTTCTGAGGAACTATGGGTTTTCTGGAAGGTGCAGGAGGAAGACAAAAAAGCAGCTGAGAACAGACTCACACCTTACAGGAGAAAGAACTTGTTTTTGAAGAGAAAATCAACTTTTCGTGATTTCTGACTGAACCATATAGAAACAATGGTGACTTGAGAAGTGCCTGTGCTTCCTTTCAGAACCCTGAGCAGGACTAATCTTGTGTCTATGGCCAGTATTTCATTTCGGTCACTTGTTAGAAGAACTTTTTATGAGTTAGAAGGGGATTTCAATACAAGTACTTAATTTCTACAATAGAAGGCAGTTAACACCACAGCTTCCTTAGATTTCACATTTCACTTAAGCTAGAACTTAACATTTTTATTTTATTAATATGAATGTTCACCAACAGGTTTCCCTTACTCATGATGACCACTTAAGTATTTTCACAATATCCAAGAGAATGTACCAATCTGATGAAGTAATGACTTTTCCTGAAGTCAGAGGAAGAAAAAGAAAACATCCATTGGTATTAAGATCATAAAAAGACTGATGCTATCTGAATTTCTTCCCAAGAGTGGGGTTATCTGAAATTACACCTCTGACTTCTGTGGATGTCCTGGGTCAGGCTGGGATGGGTTAATTGTTTTGGATCTGTGAGACAACAGTGTGGATAACACACTTTGCTGTAATTAGCACTGAACAGCTCAGCATCAAGGCCTTTCCTTTTCCCTACTCTGTGCCACAGCAGGCTGGGGTTGGGCAGTGATTTCGGAGGGGAGAAACCAGGACAGCTAAGCCAAACAAACCAAGGGGTTATTTCACACTCTGACACTGTGCTCAGCAATAAAACATGCAGAGAAGGAGAGGAATGGGTACATTCAGGGTTATGGCATTTGTCTTTCCCAGTAACCATTCCATGTGCCAAGGCCTTGCTTTTCAGGAAACAGCTAAACATCTGCCTGCTGGTGAAAAGTAGGGAATTACTTCCTTATCTTGCTCTGTTTGTGCATAGAGCTTTGCTTCACTTTTCCAACTGTTTTTTAACTTGAGCCAGGAGTTCTTCTTCCGTCTGCCCTTCAAATTCTCTCCCCTATTCCACTGTGGGACAGTGACCAAGAGGCTGAGTGAAGGCTTAGCTGCCAGTCCACCAAAATCCAGAAGATTTGCTTAGGTGACCCCCTCATTCCCCTCACATTTTTACCTAAAATAGTATATTTCATCATCTACAACTTTGGCAGACAGTGAAAACCTCTTCAACCCCTTGAATTTCTTCATTTGTTTGTCGCTTTCGTTGTAGCGGCTCTCGCAAAGGAAAACGTCGTTTTCGGAGATTTCTGTTGGTCTGCAGGAGAGGAAGTCTTTGAATGACAGAACGACACACTTTCCTGCAGAAATGAAAGAGCTGGGTAAGAAGGCAGCCACACTTGCAGACTTTTTTTTTTTTTAAGTGTGGAATATCCATTTTTTTGCCTGTCTCATAAGTCTGGAAGATTCCTGGAATTTGGTGCAACTACAGAAAATACATCAATTGATATTCCAATCAAATAATGGCACTCACAAGAAACCTACAGCAACTTAATGCAGCTTTTGGATCTTTTTTTTTTTTTTAAGAACTAGAGAACTCACAAAATCACAAGTCCCAATGATCACTGTCAGTTACTGTATTTATCACAGCATCATAACTTCAAAACAAAGTACACAGCATCATCTTCCTTTTCAAATCAAATTTCAACCTCCTCCTCCTTTCAACTTTCCAGGTAATATGTACTGGAGTAATTACATTAATATGCAAGAGTAATGGAGTTTTCTGTTCTCTGGCTGCAAACAATGTTCACTTTCATATCATACACGTAATTCCCTCATTGTAAGAAAGGTTCTTTATAGTGAATTCTCACCACAGGTCCCACAGGCAGGAATGGATATTAGAAACTCACTGAATAATATCTCCTCCCTCCCTCAATAAAAAGGACATACTTGGAATCAAGCCTACACATTGCCTTCAACCACTTCAGACTGTGTAGGAAAAGAAGATGTCCTTTAGATTAAAGTTGTTAATAATTACCCAAAATGCAAGTCACGGGACAGGTCTCCTCCAAGTTACTCAAAAACACCTCCTTCTTGTAGAACATTTTAGTTGGCTCATGCTCAGTTTCTTCAGGATGTATAAAGATTGGACCAAAGAAATATGCAGCTCCATCTCGCACCCACATCTTCTCAATTCTGCAAAGAAATCAAACCAGCAACATAAATGCAAGGCCATTTCTCCCAAATGAGGCAGCTGGATGTTCAGGAAGACCATCAGTGGAAAATGAATACAGAACAGCTAATTACAACTGTACAATTGGACCAGTTTTTAATTAGGCAACTAAAATTCCATCTCAATCTACCAAGACCTTGTAACACTTCACTCACATTTTTCCCATCCTCTTTTATACCTTTTTGCAACCAGCCCCTTCGATCCAAGTTATTTTTACAGCTGTAAACTGCAAACAAAGAAGCTGCCCCTACCTTCCTACTCGAGGCCGCACCAGCCCGTGTGATTTTATGAAGACACAGTCCCCAACCTTCAGCCACATGTCATTGTAGCAGAGCTGCTCAAAGTAATGGCAACCAGGTTCCCCATTGGACATTTCTACTGGAACATCTTCTTTGTCCTGCAGAAGAAGAAGCATTTAGAAACTTGAGGAAGGAGAAAAACCAAGCACAGAAATAAAGAGATGCCAGGTACCAGTAAAAGGTTTTGCTCTATCTTTATGTTGACAACAACAACTAAGCACTAGGCAGAGATGTGTGTGCAAACGTTTCCTGAATTAAAACTGCAAGCCAAAGGTAACTTCCATGTCTGTCAGAAGCTTTCCTATTTCATAAAGGTCTAATTTTGCCAGAATAGTAATTTACAGGATCTTTTTTGTTCAAGTGCTTCAAAGTAAAGTGGCCAAGCCAAGCCTTGTCAGCTTTGATGGTTTAAAGCCCAGTAATGTGCTTAGGAAGTAAGAACTGAATTTATGGCCAAGCTAACAGACACAAAAATATAATGATTCAACTTTCTTATACAATAATATGAACACTCAATGTATTGCTTACAAATTCATATCATCTGCCCTATTTAATTGCTTACTTTTTAGTAAAAACTCAGATTATGCCTCATTCCATCTTTCAGCCTGAAATTCCAGAAAGCCAAGGAAACACAGGCTGCCTCACCAAGGGCTGCCTCACCAAGGCATGGAAGGAAAAGATCTTGTGTGTTTTCCTCCTCTCAGTAGAATTAATTCCATCTTTTGTCATGATGTGAATAAATACACTAATACACACTAGGTGTCTGAGAATGGGTGTGCTGGGTACTGTGTTCTCAGGTACTGTTAGATAATGCAAAGTGGATTTTTCACAGGTTTTTTCAGTGATTTATGATATTTTATGAGTCTCTTATTTTTTCATGGCTCTAAATTTGTTTCAGACAAAACTAATTAAATTTAACTGATTTTAATACATTTACCTAAATTTATTTTTTTTTCTTACCCTAGGTACAACAAATGAACCATTTTATCCACTATGTTGGCCAGAAATATTCTCAAGCATTTTGGCAATAAACTACTTAGTTACCAACCACAGACAGGCCCCAAACAATAGAATATTATGTATTTCTTACTGCTGCCTAGCTACTGACTGCTTTACTGAAATGCTACACAACAAAGCATTTCAGCACTGCCATGAACTAAAATTAGACTTTTCGTTTTACTGGCTCTTTAGGCTTAGGGCAGGCTTTATAGTAAAAGTGTTATTTCCTGGAGTGGTAAAAAAATCAACCAACCCCATCACATGATCACAAGGAAAGAGGCTTGTAACAAATATTTACACAGTTTATCATTTTCCGTTATGTCTATTTATATTTTGTGTTATTTTACAAATGTCTGCAATATAATTTAAAACAGAAGTATTATATCCATTTACATTTTATTGTGTCTGGATGTGGTGAAACCCAAGCCATAAGGGCTAATATTTTGTCACTCTCTATCTGTCAAATACAAACAACGTTGCCCTTGCATACCTTTTCAAGATGAAGGATACTTTCTCCCACCTTACTGTCCTCCAGTGTTTCACTGTGTTTCTCCTCATCTACTTTGTCTGTATTGGCAAACACAGAAGCGACTCTGACCACAGGCAGGGGCACATCTCGTGGGACAAATCTGACAGAGCTCACAGGCATAGTCCACAGTTTAATCTTCTTAAAGGACTTTGTCTTCGCAGAATAGCGAGACTCGCACACGTAGACATCCTCATCTCTGAAGTTTTCAGGGCACAATTTAAAATATTCCTGCAGATTGAAGGAAAAATATGAAATATTTCAGCAACACCCACACCCCACAGACACACAGTGAACACCCTCTCATGGATTCAGTTTTTTCTATGTTTCTGTCAGAAAGCTTTTTGCTGAGTTCTCTTCTTCCAGTTTGACATCCAAGTTTTACTAAGAATAACAAGAAACAAGAAATCCCACCCTTGGAGAAGGAGCCAATTCAGTACAGGTTGGCATGTGAGAAGAGTTGGGTTTTATTCATTTACCAATCCAGTGCATTAACAAGTACAAGATCTGCAGCCTGAAATCACCTTCACAAGATTTCTGAGCTTTGACTTGGAAAAAGGACACATTCACCAAGCCAGGAGTGACCATAAGCACAAATCAACCAGCACAGGGAAACTCCACCACCTGGGAGAACCACATCTCTCAGGAAGGAAAGGAAGATCAAAACAGCCCACAGAAGCAAGTCCTATTTTATTTAGGTATTAGTGGAATGTGTCTATGTTAAGAGTGCCTACAGCTCTACAGGAAATAGCAGAAAGCTTTACTTGTTTTATCAATTAGTCTGAATAGTCTCTCACCTTGACAAACATGACCACACATTTGCCTAAAATTTTGCTAACAGGAACTTTATTGTAATAATCGCTTTTAAAAACTTCTTTCTCCAGGAATTTTCGTGTTGCAAGGTGAAAAGTTTCGTTTGGTCGATAAAACCAGCAGCCATAGAGCCATTTCTCTCCTTTAAAATAGAACACAACCAAAAAAAAAAGAGAAGGGAGATAGAAAGAAAAAAATGTAAAATGACATTCTCTAATGCATAAGCCAAGTAAGAACAATTAGCAATTGACTGATTAATCAAATGGCCATGTAGTCATTTATACTAAGAGCAATCTGCTTTTAAACAGGGCAATATTCAACTTTTCAGAAAAGGAAAATAAAGTCTTATAAAAAGCCTGCCCATTGTTATTTTTCCAGTAAAACTTGACTCAGCAAAATAAAGGAGAAATTTGTTCTTATTTATAGATCTTGACTTTCAGGCCTTGTAATGGCTTTGAAGTCCACACAACAATCACCTGATTATTTAAAGAATTGCAAGTAACTGTTTTTAAGTTTTTTAAGAACTGTTTCTTTCGTTTTATGCTATGACAAATTACATGATGACAAACTCAAATTGATAACAATGATTTGTAAAGAAGTTAAAAATATGTACTATTTTTCTAAATCAAAGGAAACCTGTGCCCACATTTGGTTCAGATTTCTCAGCACAGAAAAACAGTGTTCTTCTGCAACTAAATCACAAGGAGTCCATCCCACTCAGAATGCCATCTCTGCAAGGCTTACAATTTGAGGGTAGGCAGATATGAACACCAAAAAAAGCACACGCTGTCCCAAGAATTTTCTATTTGTAATACCCTTCAGAAAAAAGCAACTTAGAAATTAAAAAAAAAAACAACCTCACTGCTCCAAACAATTCCGCAAATGAAGTAAGTAACATCTACACAGGAAAAAAAAAATAAATTGGAAGCTTAAAATAATAAGAAGTTGTTTCACCCTGGTGTTTTCCTGCAGTAAGGACATCCTTACCAGCTGAATCTTCCCAGAGCCTCTCGATGCAGACGATGTGAGGCTGCAGGTTGGCCTCTGCAGGCTCCACATACACATAATCCCCCACATGGTACATGCTGTTCTTGAAGCTGCAGTCCTGGCTGTAGGTCCGATGCAAACTTGACAGCCCAGCTGATCCAGAGGAATCTTCACTCTTTTCAGCTTCTTATTTCAAGAAGGGAAAAACAGGTGTTAGTAATGTCACATTTCCATGTTAGCCAGGATTCCTGATGTCAGTGCCTCGCTCTGAGCATGAAGTAACCAAAGTTTACTGCTGCTGGCATCTATGAGGGAAGATGACCATGTTAAAAAGAGGATTCAAGGACAAAATTGCCAACAGCTCTGCTCCTATCTGTGGAAAGGTGCAATTGAAGAGCTTATTTATTCCTTTAAACATGGTGCACAATGGAACATGGACAGAAACACTCAGGAAATGTGAAATAAAGGACTTTCAGAGTAGGCTTCATGGCCTACAAAACAGTGCAAGCCCACCCTCTTCACATCCACAGTAGCCAAAACACAAAAGGCTTTTCAAACCTCAGTTCTTTAGCAGTGTTAAAAGCATGATCATAGACAACACCATCAGTATTTATATGTCAAAAAGAAAATGAATAAAAGGTCAATGGGAATATTCATTGTTAGGTTTATTATCAGCAGAAAACTAAAATAAAAACCTACTGTTTTCTTTTTTAATATCCTTGAAATATTACTAGTACCCCAATGCATTCGGATTAAAGAGTTCACATAGGGTTAATATCCACTTCTCTTTCTTAAAAGCCCTCTGGCCTGGCTGATAAGGATCATAATAAAATAAGTCTCTCATAATTGAAAATAAAAGACTGGGGGACAAGCAGACTATTGAGGTCCTTTCAGCAGGCAAAGCTGCAGCAACATGTCATATGTGTGGGTGTATTTTTCATTTAGTACATTCAAAATTGATAAAACAAAAGTAGCTACCTCTCTTCTCCTCCTCCCTTTTGAGCTTATCCTCCTCTATTTCTTTGGGCAGCTTTTCCTTCTTTTCCTTTTCTACATCATTGTGAAGATGCTTGGTGGTGTAGCTGAGAGCAGGTGACAGCAGAATCTCTCCATTTTTACACAGCTCATCTCGAATTTTAATGAAGAACTGCTGAAGTTCCACTGCATCCTCATAGATCTCTGAATCAGTCCTGTACAAAACCATGAGCAACAGGTAAAAACACAGTTTGTGCAGGGTCAAACAGGAGCCTAAACACACTCATCCATCACCATTCTTGGTGATCAACTGACATCTTCACTCTGCCAATAGATTTCTGTGCTTACTCATAAGCAGCAGCAGAGACTGACTTGAATCCATGAAGCATTAAATGATGCTTCACCTGTTAGTCCACTGTCAATTTGCATTACAGTTTATCCAAAACAGTATTTTTGTATATACCAGTCCTGAAATGCCAGGAAAATCAAAGGTAACTAGCTGTGACCAAGGCTACTTGTCACTGGACCTCTAAAAAATCTGTTAACCTCTGAAAACTTGAGTAATAACAGTACTATTAACAAAACTGACTTATTTGAATTATCCATACTCCTCTTAGTAGATGTTTTAAGTTGATTTTTTACCTCCTCTCCACAGTCAAGGTCTCATCTGCACATTCCCTGAAAGGCTACTGAATTGAAGCAAAACACTACAAAAAGTTGCCAGCGTTCATAGTTTTTGCCTGGTGTTACCACAACTCACCCAAGTGTGATTGCCTCAAAAGAGTAATTCACTATTTGAACACTTAGAGAACAGCTCTCTCCACTTTTTCAGTTTGAAAGTTAACAGGAACCTGTTTGTAATAAGGTGCTCCTTTGGAAGATTATTGTCAAAATGATCTCTTAGCAGAAAACTAACTTCTTCCTTGTTTTCAAATCAAAGAAAACATTCCACTGAAGACCTGATAGAGCTTGTGAGATCTAGTTTTCCAAACACCCATATCAAGGAAAGCAAACACCTTAAAAAAACTTCAGCCTTTGTCTAACATTAAATGCAAAACTCATGACAAAGGATACCTGAAAAATAAGGGTTTGCTCACCTGTTCATTCTCCGTGCCCTCTCCAGTACCTCAAACATGTTCTCCTGGAACAAGTCCAATCTTCTATAGCGATTATTTTCAACATTTTTTCGGATAATATCAAAAGTCAGAGGAGGTTTATTTGGGAAGTTGGGATCAACAGCAGGAATCTCAGCTAAGGAGTCGCTGTAGCATCTGCCCTCATCATCCTGGTGGCTCATAACAGATACAAAGAGGTTATGGATAAGTTCCTGAATCAGCAAAGTGACATTGGGCACATGAGAATCCTCGTCTCCTTCTATTTCTCTCCGAGTTTCAAGCAAAACTTTGTGGAGGACCAGAGCGTCTTTATAAATCAAAGACTCCGGCTCGTTGTACGTGCAAGCGTTATTGAACATCATGACAAAGTCCTCCACCATGGAGTCGATGTCCTGGTATTTATTTGCCATCATGTGGCTCCTGATCTTCTCCATGTCCACGGGCTTTTTGATGGTGAGGTAGTAGTCGGGGAGCTCGGAGCGGGACGGCAGCCGCAGGAAGATGGCGCTCAGCCGCCGCCCGCGCTTGTCCGTGTAGTTCTTCACGGCCTCGTACACCTCGTTCAGCTTCTGCTGCATTGGAGTCATGTACTTGGACTTCTTGGGAGAAATCCCACTTTTCCTACCTAACACGACAGAAAAAAGAAGAAGTTAAAATGACAAAGTCATTGAGAACTTGCACATTTCTTTGTCCATCTCCAGTTTCCGCTGGAGAATTGTTCACGGAAGAACCACTTTATGGTCTGAGCAGAAGCCTCACAACATGGAGCCCAATCCATTCCCTTATTTTTCATAACTCTATGAATTTATTTTTTTTAATGCTCTCTTTGGCAAACACAGAATACGTTGCTCCATGCTCCACCTGGCAAAGGCCTCCTCAGGCTTCAGCATGGAAAACATCTTTTCCTACCTAACATCATTAACAAATTCCTCCAAACTCATTTTGGTCTTACAGCTCTCCATGAATTTGTCTCTGCAGCACTCAAAAATCCTGTCATCACACGGGATTTGCTGTCACTAATGTTAAGCATTCAAAGTATTATCAGATTCCTTTATGACATGTTTATGCCAAATTAGAAAGGATTATTACAAGCAAAACGTAAATTAAGGCCTCCCATGGGATTATCAGGTTGGCTTATTGATTAACTCAGGATCTCTGTTACTGCACTGCACAGACTCTGCCTGAGAGTTCTCTACACCTGTACTTTACCTAGGTGCTGCACATTTAATTTGCAAGAGGACTGTGTGCAGTTATTTTTTTTAAGCTTTTTGTGCAATTTTATCCAATATTCATTGCTCAGTTCTGAACTCATATTAAGAGAACGTAAGATTTGAGTAGCAGCAAGTTTGCAAGGGCAACACATTGAGTAACAGACGTGGCAAACTTCATTTCCATGTTCTTCATGGCTTTCAATAATCTGTCAAATTGAGTTCACATTTTTTTTATCATTCTGTGGAAATCCCAGACATTTAACCAGTGAAATTAGGAGATTTGCTCAATTTGAGAGGCCCCTTACTTGACTGAGCACATAATGCACCATTTAACATCTGGATAACACTGCATGACTAAATCTTAATCCTTCCACCCATTCCCAAGTCTTTTTCTTTACTCTAAGTTACTTTTCTTAGAAATCACTACATGCAACAACTTAATTCTATTGCAAAATATAGACATGCCATTGCTATGAAGAATTTGAAAATATAATTCTGCTTTCCTTGTCAGTGTTAACAACTGTGCAGAACATGTCTACTCTAAAAGGAAGATCTGTTCACCTGTATTGAGTTTTAAGCATTGAAATGAGACAAGGCAATGCACAAGGTTGTCTTACTTAGCTTTAGTTTAGGGGATGCAACATCATCATCTTCAGCCAAGGGTCCCAGCTCTTTCCTTTTTTCTTTAAGGATCTTTTCCAGCATATGGGCATCATTGTACACCTATTAATCAGTAAAGTAATCAAAATCCAACCAAAACAAGGTTTACTGTGTTTAGACTAGTTTAGAACTAGCTCCTAAGAAACACTTAAATGTTAGTTTGGAAAAGCTGAAAGCAAAACTGAGTATTTTATTTAAGGTGTACATTTGAGAAATAAACTGTTCTTTTTAACCGACTTGCACAGGTAAACAGAACTATCTAAATCAGGGAGCTACAAATGTGGAGGAAAATATCCAATTAACCTGCATTTCTATTCCAAAGACTACAAATTGGCAAGGGGCAGCTGTGTTATCAAATTCCTCATCAAATCCTTCTGCTGAGCAATGAAAGATCCCTTGAGCCACTGTGGTTCCATCAAGGTACAAAGGACTAGAACAGCCCTGGGGCATTCAAACCCAATCCTGGTGATGAAGTCCTGTGCAGTAGCTGATCAAGCTCCTTATCAGAAACAGCTGCAGGTTTCTTACCACCACCCTCNCTGGTGATGAAGTCCTGTGCAGTAGCTGATCAAGATCCTTATCAGAAACAGCTGGAGAAACTACCACCCTGTTTCACACCATTCTTGCTGCCTGAGAAACATCACAATATAGACACACCCAACAAAATGAAAACCACATTCCTTTCAGACTCATTTTGCTGAGCTAAACAAATTGGGTCTTCTAGTCTGATATCCCACACTCTCCACTTCCATGAAAACAAAGCTGTTTTCCTTCTAAGACATCCTTTCTCAGAAGTTCTGAGAATTTCTACTTTAGTTCAATAAACAATTCCAACAAATAATATGAGTAACAGTCCAAGTTCAACCATCCTAACAGCAGTTTATGTCTGCAAAGCAGCAGTGAGTACCTGGGAGCCTTCCTCGTTGTAATGCCTGGCGTTCCGGAACATGAGCTTCATGTCCTCAATCATGGCCTCCTCTGCCGCGTACTTGTCATTGCGGATGTTGTGCTCTATCATCTTCAAGTCCATTGGCTCCAGGATAATTTTATAATAGTCTGGATAATCCTTTTTGGATGGTTTAACCATGAACAGGTCACAGAGACGCCTGCCCGTGCCGGGCTCTCGAGCTTCCAGAACCGCGTTGTACAGGATCTTCATCCGCTGCTTCCGGATGTTCTTTTTACTGTCGAGTTAAGAAGAACACAAAGGAAAAGAATAAATGTCACTTATCCCCACTTCCAACACTAATATCAAAATGATATTACCCTCTACCATGAAGAAACAACCAGAACCACCTAAACACACACACAAGAAGTTTAACATTAAGACAGTGCACTAGAATTTGCAAATGACAACAGCATCATAACCAGGCACCTGACAGAAACAGGAAACAACTCTTCAAGATGACTGTTCTCTCGCTGGCCTTCAGTTCAAGTGTTCTACAAAATAAACCAACTAACTAATTTTAAAAAGTGCAAAGGCCAAAAAGAGCTCTGAGCACTTTCCAGCTGCAGAGAAAACAGACCAGTCAGGATCAGGCATCTGAATCAAAGAGCTCAAGATCCAGAGTGAACGGGGTAAAAACCTCCGGTACCTTCATGATTATTTCTGGTGAACACAGAATATCAAAGACATGAGCTATTTATCTCAGAGTAATTTTGTACATTCTTCAATACCAAGTAAGGACATCAAGGATGTAGTAGGATGTCAATCCAAATGAAGTCTAAAGTCAATAAAGCTCACCAAGACTGCAAACCCAGGGAGAAAATGGTACATGCTATCCCCACAAATATTAGTCATCCTTTGTGTAGCTGTTATGGTTATCTCAAGAAATCTGACAGCACAACCAAGACACAGCTTATCACAAAGTAGTACATGGCTCCCTGCACACGTAGTACATGGCCTATAAGCAAATCAAATGAGGGGGAAGAAAATTTATGCCAATAATGTATAGTCTCAGCTCAGATACTGTGGCACTCAGCAATACACTCACAAAGCACTTGTAAACAGGCTTCCAACCTCCAATCTCCTTAAGACTTATTCAGGTAGTTACAACTTTGACTATCATATCATCTGCAAAGACAACAACCACAAAAACTACCTTCAATTGCACAATGTGCAAAATATTCCAATACTCCTTATTAGAAACCGAACTGCAACACAGATTTCCCATGATGTGGATCTTTTCATCACACGATTAAAATATGCTTAATTCAGCATAGCCTCAGATACCTCTTACTCCTTGGTGAGATCAGTGAAACAACTGAAGAAAACTAACAACAAAAAAACTTCAAAATATATGTTCTAGAGGCTAATAATTACCACTGCTGGCATATGTTGGTTAGCTGTTCCCACTAGCAGATGAGCAATGCCAGAACACAGACATGCTGTCAAATTCCCCATTTCAATGTGTTTCCTGGTTTTTCTCACTCATTTCAACAGACATAGGCAAAGCAAAACCAAAGCAGAAACAGCAAAAGGCCTGCCAATACTCAAGATTCGTGTCATGCATCTGATACATAAAAGGGGACATTCAAGCAACTTTCTTCTAGGTAACTGTTATTTTCCCAATAGGATGAATTTTGCATGGATTACTGTTTTCCTTTCCCAGCAACATTTTGATATTCCTCTCATTGCTTCGCTTCTGTGATCAGCAGCATTTATGATCATCTTTTCCTTGCTATCATTCCACAAGTGAATGGATAACAAGTATTGAACTAACAACATCAAAAGCATTTTCAGGTGCTCTTCAGGCATCATTCTGATCTCCCTTGCCTATGAACACAGGAAATCCCTTCTTCCCTTCCCTCTTTTATTGTTCTTAGATGACAAGGCCTGACAGATTTTTTCTTTTTATGCATTTCAGTGTTGTCTGGCACAAGGTGATCAAAAGCAGCATGGGGTTAAAAGCTCACTGATGACAATCTGACTTGCTTGATTAGGTTAGTACTTCTTTTTGAATCTGAAGATCACAAAGCTAGCCATTTTTGCAATTTGTTCCTTCTTGATTACTTGATTCTGTAGTCTGCCTTTCCTTTCCATTACATTTCTTCTTCCCAGCATCTCTAGACTGCACCACCTTCTAAATCCATGTTCATATTTTCTCTCTGAACATTTTTAATGACTGTACATTTTTACACTTATTTGATTGTTCTTCAATGACCCTTTGCTGACGCTCTGCTCCATTCCCCTCCTCTCCCCACAACTGTTGTTCCTCTGACGAACAAGAAATAATATCCAGGATGTTCATAAGCAACACCAAAGAAAGATGTTGAATTGCAATTTTACACTGGCTGTTGCTACCACTGCAATAATATTATCTGAGCTGGAATCTATTTCAAATGACACCATAAGGCAGACTGGAGAAAGTTCCTCTTGCTGGAGTGAAATGCACCACTAGTATTAATTACAAAACAGCTATCACCATAAAGAATACCTTCCATAAGCCATCATTATGCTCAGTAGAAGAGTCTATTGCAAATCACTGGGAATTTGGTTTATGTTACAGGACCCTAAGTAATCAACCTCTTATAACCAGTTTATCTATTTGTCAGGGTAAAATAAAACAACTCCCCCCAAAAAAATCCTGAAATCCACTGACAAAAGCACCTAATTCAGTGCAATTACAGTGCCCATTTACTTACTGATGTTGACAACTGCCAACTAATAGACCAAACTAGGGAAAAAACAGTCAGCAAATTGTTTTGAATTAATTAGAATTAACACTTAATGATGTTTCAGAATTACAAATCCTTACACAAATGCCAAAACCCATGGTTTAATACTCTCTTTAACAAAAAGAGACGCAGCAATGTTGTGGCTTGCAGGAACTACAGAAGCAGATACCTTTTCCTTTTTGAGCTTCCAGTATCAGATGTAGCAGAAGAAATCATGCTGTCCCCATCCTCAATGTCATCTCTCCTAGCCAGCTCCTTCTTCTTTGCCTGAAAAAAAAACAACAAATCCCTGAAGCCAAACTCACTGCTGGACACTTCCAGAACAGAATTAAAGAGCAGTATAGTTCTCTCTAACTGACAGATCAGCTTTTGAGGAACCAATTTGAAACCAATGTCATTTCAGACTACAGCACTTAGCTGGAACACTTAATGAAATCTGAAAGGTTTCAGCCTTATTCAATTATATGCAAACTCTAAAAAAACTCTATATCATCAATTTTCTCACAATTTAATTAGATTAGGAGCCACAGTAAGGAATAAAGTGACTGAAAGAAATCACAGAAGGCAGCAAGTGGGCTGAGGAAATTCATGATGCTCTCTATTCCCATACTTCCCCCTAAACAAGAAAATACTTCTGCAAATAAGGTCTAGTTAAAAAATATTTTGGAAAAATATCCATTAGGGAAATAAATTTATATGTGAAGTTATATCCTTCTGCTTGTTCTCCTCCACATACCTGCATAACCTGCTGCATTTTCAGCACTCTTTTATAGATGGCAGAATTGGGGACATTGTAGCGCTTGGCATTTTCAAACATCAAATTCAAATCAGCCTCCAACTGATCTAAAGTTTCATACTCATGGTTCTTCAGCTTGGTTCTGCAAAGAAGAAATACCAGTCAGCTATTTCACTTGTTACACAGTGCAAAACAGTTCTTTAATATCCTCATTTTCATGACAAATCAATAGTTGAAGAGCTCTAACAACAGAAATGAATTTACTTTTTGATTCCCTAGTAACATCTTCCACTTGTGACTATATTAGGGAAACACATCTCCTCAAAGAATGGTTTCAGGAATTTTGGAAGTTGTGGAGACTGAAGTCCTGTTTTCATACTCAGGTGAGATGTTACAGGTGAGGCAGCAGCACAGCCTGCTGAGACTGCTGCAGTGCCCCTGAGCACTGACCTCAGGCCAGGCCAGCTCTGCACAGCCCCAGACATTGCCTTCCATCCATCAATTCCACTCATCTTCAGCGAGAGCCAAAAGCACCCAGAACCTCTCCTGTTAAACCCTTCAATTTGTGCCTTCTCTTGAAAAAAACACCTGGTTGTTGATTGGTGATATGTGCAAAGAGCACTTGACGTGAAAACAGTTACAAGAGGAGTAATAACCACAAAAAAAGTCATTTTTCATATGCTAAACACATGAATCAACATGAGTTAATGCTTAACTTAATGTGTTTTCTTGCACAATGCTGAAAGTTCAAGCCAACTTTTTTTAAACCTTCCAATACTTCATTACAACAGAAAATATTAATCTGCAGCAGCACAAGCCCCAAAACCTGTCACAGCTTCCTCACTATCCTGCCTGGCACATTCACCAGTCACCTTTAAACCCAGACTGGTTTCTGCAGCACTGGCTGAATGTGTCCCTGCTTGATGGAGCATTATTATCACTACCACAAAATAAATTTAACATAAAACCTTTCAGTCCCAAGCTTGCTCCTCCCACCATTTGCTAATCCACTACCCAACAATCAAGGTGCAGGCCATCTGATTTTAAACAAACAATTTACATCCACAGCTGTGTTCATCAAAGGCCTGAAGTAAAAGTAAAAATCCAGACTTCGAATGGTTTGGCAAGTGACAACTTCCAGGGACATGAGGAATGAAAAATGTACAGGCACAGAAGTAATCCTTTCNGTTTGGCAAGTGACAACTTCCAGGGACATACAGGCACAGAAGTAATCCTTTTCTGGCCTGCAGAGAATCTCCTCTCCTACCATTCTCTGTAGGTGCTGTCAGCAAACAATAGGATGATTAATTAGATAGGTTATTTACATAAGTACTTTGAACAGATTGAATTACACTCAAATTCAACACAACTCAAGGATTATGACTTCCCTGGAATTAGAGGATGAAGTGCAACTTCACAATAAATTTTTAACAAGCCATCTGACCAATCTTGGGAAGAAAGGATTTTATAAACATCAGTTTATTTCACAAAGTGAGGCTGAAACGAACCAAACCCACGGCTGTACAGACAGCCACTGCCAACATAACACAAATTATATACTAGAAACTGAGAGAAATTTCTGTGAAAATTATTGACAGGGATATAATTGTACCTGAAAGCATGAGTAAAACCAGAAAGAATTTCCTTTTAAATGAAATTACCTTTGCAAAATGAGGAAAAAGAAGTTTAAAAGTAAGGCTACAGTTTCACAAGACCACTAAGCCCAAAACAACACTGGCATGACATTTAATTTGGTTGAAATCAGAATATTAATTAAAATAATGCTGTAAGTTGGCACTCAACTCCCTAAAATGTCTACTGCAAACTCATCAGTCCTTCCAGGTGGAATATCTGCAAGGACTGAAGGTGAGACATAATCTTTCCATATAACCAGAAGACCCATTTAATAGACAAACAGCCTAAAAATTTCCTACTGAAAAAAATTCAAACACCAGGTTAAGATCAGTTATGCAACTTATTTTCTTTTATTCAGAAATTGTGAAGCGCTAGTCCTGCCTCTTCAGGGAAAAACAACCCACTAACAAAGAATGAGTGGGATCAAGAGTTGCATTTGACAAATGTCCTATTGAAGATGACAGTCTTCTCACAAAATACATTGGGAACCTTCTTTACTTGAACCTGTGATTTTATAAAGGTCTTACAGACAACATGCACTGAAAGTACTTGCTAAGGTAGGAAAACTGGGCACACAAACAGAAGATTTCAAAAACATACAATATTTACCAAACAATAACTTACATTAAGTGACAAAAGGAATGAAAGAACTCCTAAATCTCAGAAAAAGTGAAAATTTACAATGTATCCAAAATATGATGGACATCATTTTCTCTTCCCAATTGATTCATTCATAAATCAAGCAAACAAAACCACAGAGGCTGTCCATAAACCCTTCAAACTTTAGCCCAGACACCAGTCTCTACTACTTCAAAATTAGTTCCACTCCCTGATTTGTCATATTGCTAAAACTGCCTAAGTTATATGGCAAAATATGCTTAACCAGGTGATGACATTTACTATAAGCTCCACTCAAACCATTCGTAACTAATCCAAAACCACCAACAGCCACAACAAAACTCAAGAAAATCTCAACAAATCACATAAATGCAACATTTAGATTCTTGTGTCACAGAGCATTGTCCAAAAAGGGTCACACTCCTAAGAAAAATTCATTTGAATTCCCCAAAAAGGAGCTATCACACAAACCCAAGTGTGTTTTACACCAGATCCCCACACATTTTTAAACCTCAGCTGCAACCCCAGGAGCACAAGACACCAGGGTGTGTCATGAAGATACCAATTTCAGTGCCTGTACTCCCACATGTGTTTTAGAGAGAGCTGCTGCCAGGGAATTCCCTGGCACACCTTCCTCCTCTGGTACAGAAAAGCCTGACCCACTTGCCTTGGGGATCATACTTCTCAACACTGTAAAATTTAATAAGGAACAGTGCTCTTGTAAGCCTGCCAGGATCTAGCACTTCCACACTTGGTAACTGAACATATTCTCCTGCATAATTTCCTGACTGTTCCTGCGGTTATTTGTAATTAACAGAATGACTCTTTCCCAGCAATGTCAACTTTGCATTAGGCACTTTTACCACATGTCAAAGTCATAGCCTTAATAGCATCATGCCTTTCTTTTTAAATGAGATTTTCTTGTTCTCCAGCTCTGAGCTTTGCCCCCTCTGAGGCAGGGAATTCTCATCAATGTGCTGAACACCTGGTGGGAGAGAATGAAGGGGCAGCCAGAGTCATCTCAGCTGTGTCCACTGACTGTGTGTCCACTGACTGGGCAAGAGGTGAGTGGAACAAATGGAAACAGAGGAAATTTCAGCCAAACACAAATGTTTTTTACTGTGAGGGTGGTCAAACACCTCCCTGGTTGCCCTGGGAGGATGTGGAGCCTCCATCTGTGGAGATCACCAAAACCTGACTGGACACTGTCCTGGACGCGAGGCTGGAGGTGACCCTGCCACAGCCAGGGTCAGGGATGGGCTCCTTTCCAGCCTCAGCTGCTCTGTGATTCTGTGAACAGCAAGCCAGGAGGAAATTAGGAGACAACTAGAAGCCATCAGCATGATTGCCTCCCACACCCAGGAACAGCTCAGGATGAGCACTCAGCTCAGATGACAGAGGCTCATAAAACTCAAAGTGACTGAGAGGCTGGGATAGGTAAAACCTCATGAAACCAACACACACTCACATGGTCCCTCTGGAAATGACTCTTTTAAAGACTTTTCCTGCATTGAGCACACACAACCCACCCTAAAATACATGACTAGCTGTAAAATTTGCAACATTTCACAGTTCACTCTGGCAGGACAGCTGAGGCAGCCAGATGCCAGAGCCAAACAGACATGAAACAGGAATTGCAGGCTTCACTCCACCTCCTTCAGCTTTTCACTGGGACACTAAACTTTTCTCTCCCCATCTGGGAACAGAAGATATGCTCTATTTATGTACATCTCAAAAAAATTCCCAAACCACCAAACACCAAAAAAAACCCATCACCACATGAAAAGAAGGAAAAAAACCCACAGAAAACCAAACATCCAAAACCCTACAAACAATCTCCACCCCTTAATGAGTGGCAGTTTTGAATACCTAAAGGCATATTAGCAGTATCAGCAAAGCCATGATGCTTCAACTTTCCCTAAAGCACATCAATTAAGTGTACATATGCACGACTTCAAGGCTTTTCAGGTACACTAAAAAGTGGAGATTACATGGCAATTTAAAAGACAGCTGAATTTCAGAATTTGCAGAAAGTTAGACTTCTACAAACATTGTACTTTAATTTGTGAGCCTCAAACATTATTTCTAAAAAGTCTGGCTGTTCCTTCTTTTATTTTCTAAGCCCCCAGGCAGTAAGTCAAGTTACTTTTTTCTACAGTTCTTCATATACTTGTATGGAATTTCTGTGCTGCTCACACAGCCAGATGCAATCTGCCTACGCTGTAAGGAAAGCAGAAATGCAGCTGCCTCTCTATGGCAAGTTATTTGTTCTATAACTGATATCAAGGGTATTTTTAATGGAAAATCTCTCCAAAACTAATCTGTTTATATATAATTTGAACCAATACTTTTAGGTACATTCAGGCACAAACTGTCAATGATTCTTCTCAATTTCACTGTTTGTTTTTTCCATCAAGTACATTTTGTGCTTTTTTTTCAAGGCAAGACACCTTCTTTGCCACTATTACAGCAGCACTAAGACATAAGAAAAAAATGCTCTAAAGCCACCGATGGGAGAGAGAACCAGTGTGGTAGCTTTTATTCCCCAGCACATGCAAAACACCCTCTGACAAGATAAAAAAACCAAAAAGCAGCTTTGTTAGCTTCTGATTTAACAAAGACACTGCTCATTCAACAGTTACATCAAGTCTGACAGCCTGTATTATGGATAACTAAAACATACAGACCTGTGCACCAGAGTGGATTACAAAGGGATGAGCAGTGGGAGGGTCCGGTGAAGCTGAAGGACTGGTACTCCCAGGGTGTGGCTCAGGCAGGGCCTGGAGCCCCAGAGGCCACTGGGCAGCACCATTAAATCCTATGAATGCTCCCAGGACCCTGCTCACACCCATCATACTGGTTTATCTTGAGCCACTGAAGAGAGAGACTGCTCACTTCACTCAGGTCTTTAATCTGACAGCTGCACTCTGGCAGCTCACAGACCTTTCATGGCTCACAGACCTTTCATGGCTCACAGATTTATAAATACTGAACTGCTGGCTCCAGTCCACAATAGCTACCTCATCATGAAAATAATTGCTCTCCACAGTTACTCCGTGACCTAGACAGGAGGATTGCAA
The DNA here is from genome assembly GCA_013399915.1 of Illadopsis cleaveri. Taxonomy (NCBI): domain Eukaryota; kingdom Metazoa; phylum Chordata; class Aves; order Passeriformes; family Timaliidae; genus Illadopsis; species Illadopsis cleaveri. Next base: position 27,832 of record VXBB01000016.1, on the reverse strand, counting down.
TTGCAACCATCTTCCTACAATTCACACTGAAGACTAGTAACTTAAAAAACATGTCAGTAAGAGGTAATCAAGCCATCATGGTCAGGGAAAAAGAAAAATGGGGAGTTCTGCAAAAACCTTCATCTCTGCTGCACACCTAGCCTTCAGAATTATTCACATGGCAATTTTCAGGCACATAACAATTGAAATTCAATGAAAAATAAACCCACCAGCAGNGTGGATGAAGGTCTAAAGCAGAAGGAAAGGAAATCCCTCTCTGGTAGTCAGATTCACACCTCAGAAAATGACACAACACATACCTAAATGAGCCTCAAGCTGACAAAAAAAAGGCACTTTATTGCAATCCTTTAGACAATATTAATAACAGCTCAATACAAAATTGTGAAGCTTAGCAGAAAAAATTGACACTAAAGCCTGATGATGGCCCTCTAATATATACAGCAAATGAAGAAGAAATAAATGTTTTACAGTGATTATGTAATAAACCTAAAAAATTCATAATAAGTATTTAAAAATTTCATAGCAAACTTTTCTGGTTATCTTGTTTCAGGATGAGAATGAATGAAAGAAAAGCTATGAAGAGCTAACACTTACTGCAGATAAAATTAGGAGAAGCATTACATGAACAACTGAAACACCCCAAGAATCAGAAAACACTGGTATTGGAAAAAGAGGATGGGAGACAATAAATGGCCAATTCTTCTACACTTCCAAGTAGCACAAACAGTGCAATTTGTACCTTGCAGACAGACATAACAAAGCCTACTTGGCTTTGCACATGCTAAAGTTAAATTATTCACCCCTTTTCCCCTCTATCAGTCTGAGGGACAGCCTGGCAGGTGAGCCACTGGGTAATTCAGCTACACAAAACACAGTTCTCTAACACCAGGTTTCCAGCTGGCACTTCCATTATTATTGCTCAGAGGAGGCTGCAAGCTTCAAGTTCTCTATCCATGTTCAGTAAAGTCATCTAGAAATGGTGACAAAGGCAGGGGACACTCAGACTGTAACAACACAGTGCTGTCATTGCTCCTCTGCAGCCTGACACCAGATCTTCGTCAGTGTGTGGGACCTGCCAGGGTCAGAGGCAAAGCTAAAACACAACCAGGCATCAGCAGATGTAGAGCAAACATGCAGTGAAGATGTTCATTACTGATTTGGGGAGACACTCAAAATTATCCTAATGATGCTAATCAGCATCACTTAATGACTCAGCATCCACTACACCACAGCCAGCAAAGCAGGAGCTGGACAGAGTAACTCAGGTAGAAACAAAGCACTGGAGCTACCACTGAAATCAGGTAAAGTTTCAAAAATAGATTATGGTTTAGTTCATTCCAAGAGTTTGGTCTGTTTACTCAAATTGTTCGGTTCTGAGTGCTCCAACAAAAAGTAAGAAACAAACAGAAAAAGCAGAATAACTTGTTTCTAAGAAAGAGAAAACAAAGGCACTAGTCAAGTATTTGCTGTTCTATGCTATGTGTGAGCCAGCAACAAAACAGTTCAATACCCTAAATGAGAAATGTACTTTCTTTGTGTTGAAAGTAGAACACAAGGCATTCCTTAAAAAGAAATCCATGTAAATTAGGCATTAATTAGTAATTTTAAAATGTACTAAAACGAAAGCATTTCTGTATAATAGTTTCACTGTATTTTTGTATTTATATAATATACAGCCATAAATATTTTCATTATGATGTGCATGTTCTTTAAAAGTGATGTGCAAACATCATACATTCTTACGTATCTAGAAAATTATAGTGATCTCCTAATATGAAACCTCTGTTAAGGTTATTAAGAACCTCTCTTTTAAGAGCCAAAGAAGAATGTATTATCCAGACCAGAAGACAGAAAAATTCTTATTTTTGCAATAATAATATTTTTGTTCTTATAGAGCAAACAATCTGATGCAAGACTGTACATTCTCTAATGTGCAGTAGCACCAGGTTCCACCAGCAAGCACTGGCAGAGGAGAGGGACAGGCAGTTATTGCCCTTTTGTGCTGCTGTTAGCACAACTACAGTTTGCAGATACCATAAAAACCCCACTGTCTCCTTTGTGGTCCCAAAGCACCCAAACAACAATGAACGCTCAATGTTCAACTGAATATGGTTGCCAGTAAAAACAAAAGCAGTATCCAATCTTAAACTGTCTCTAAATGATACAGTAAAAGCTAAACAACCTTGTTTACAAAATTAAATACATGCAACTAATACCTAATGACCACCTATGCCTGCCTCTATAAACTCATAATGAGGAGCAAGGGAGCTGCCAAAGCTGCTCACATCCTTGTACTCTGGATCTGGAAATGTTCTACACACTCCATCACACCAAAACACCATCTGCAGCTGTCAGGATAAACTCTCAGTTGGAAACTGGTATTGTTCATTGCTTAGGCAACAGCTACAACCACAGAAGCTCATAAAGATTCAGTACTCTGTTTCAAGGAGAGAGTTCTATTAATGTTCAGTCACGGAGCCCTGTTCTCATTTATTTTAACAAGCATTAGAGGAATGAAAAAAAATGAGACAGCAGAGCAATTAATAAAAATACCACTTGAAACCCTGGTCACCCAGAGACTGACAGCACAGGGTTGTCCAAGTAGTACATTGGAAGGACAGAAAATCTTAGGGGGTGACAAGTCTGCCAAAAACATAACTTGGCCTCTTAGGAGAATGCAATAAAGATAGGAGAGCTTCAACAGCAGCAAGGCAAAAGTCTCACACACAGAGAGAGGTCCCATGAAAATTACAGTAATGTCCATAGCAAAGCTGGCACCTGAAAGTGGTTCAATCAGTACAAGAATTTAAATCACTAAAACATAAAAAGTTACATGCTTCTACAACATTGAAATTTGGAAAAAATAACAGCTAACAAACAAGCAAAACCCAGCTAATAAATACTCCCCACACCTCCCAGAAAACAGCTGCTCTGAAACAATAACCAGACTCTGAGCTAACCAGGAATCAAAATGCTTTTGCTTACAGCAAGAGCTAAAATACAAAAAATTCTACATACCCATCCACTAGAAAACTGTGGGGAGTACAGTTCAACTACCAAGTAAGAAATAAATGCCCCAATAACACGTATTGAACAGATGCATCTTTCAACATCAGTGAAGAAATAATGTAAACAAAAAAATTAAACAAAAAACCAATTCCAGCACTACCAATCTCTTTTGCTGCATAGAGCACCCAATGTCTTCTCCAGTATTTCCTCTTCTGTTCCATTTTAGAAGGAATACAACCAAGCAACAGTTCCCTAGAGCTTGGATAAGTATACTTGGAAACAAATGAAAATACAAAGTATGCCAGCAAGTTTGGCCTACCCTATCTCACCAGCTGTAAGATTCAAAGGAATTACACACTGAGTGCAAAATATTTTTGAAATAAATATATCTGAGTTTATCAGAAGCTCTACAGATTTGCTCATTGTGAACATTTTAATGAAAGGAATTAGAGAAACTGCATTTCAGTTCCTACCAGCCAAAGCTGCATCCTCATCACTTTCTGATCCATATTGCAATGCCATGGTTATTGCTGATAAACGATCCCCTTGGGCTGATCTTTTGTTACTATGAAAGAGAAAAAGTAAAGAAATTTTAAAAGGAAAAAAAAAGAGAAAATTAAAATGAAAACAAAAGAAAGGGTTATCACATTAACCATTAACAGTCACCCAGAGTGTATGAGCAAACAAGTGAAGCTCATGACTCCATAAGCAGGAACACAGCTGTGATTAAAAAAGGCTGGAGCCTTTAACAGGAGAAATTCTTACCAAGCCATGAGTCTGCCTCTATTTTATGAGGTGGTCCATCCAACACAGAAAACTGAGCTCTAGCCTACCTTCTGTCCTATTTTGTATACTTGAGTATTTGATTAATTGCAAGAGAAGGGGAATGATAAGAAGTCTCTCCCAATTAATGACTGTTATTTGACTCTGTTTTACTGGCATTTGTCTGCAGGAAGGAATTCAACACACTAAAAGCTGTATTTTCTATCTCCTTCCATTCCCTCATCCCCATCACCTTTGGCATTTTCAGCACACACAGTCTCTGCACATGAAGCAGCCTCCTGTGCCTCTTTAGGTGGAGTAAACTGGCATCCACACTAGCTACAGTCTCACCAAGATTTCTTCAGCACCCCTCGCTTCTGTCCCAAACCTGAGGCACAGTATTTCATATCACACTATATAAGCTATGCCTGACACTCTCTGCCTTTTTACAAGATCAGCTCTTCAGGCACCTCCAGAAGTAGGTTCAGCTTTGTCCTGCAGGAGCCAGGTGAAGACTGGGAAAAAGCAGACAGGCGGAGTGCATGCCTGGGCCCTACACTTTCCTATACATCCTTTCCCACCTTTTCATACACACAGATGTAATTTCCTTAGTTTGTGGGCCATCCCTCTGAAACATCCATTGAGTTCCTTTAGTCCATGACTTTGGGCTCCACCTGTCCCTGCAGTCCTCCAGGGCAGCAGTGCTGGTGTGCAGTACTGGGCTGTGGCCTGAGGAAGCCACTTCTGGTCCTGTCCTTGCTATGCTTTGCCTCTTTTCACCAAAAAACCTTCATTCACCCAGCTCATTTTTATTGCAATACCATTTATAGGATGTGCAAGTCCACACCTGGATCATGAGCACATCCATCTGTAGCACCTCTTCTGTGATGCCCTGAGGTGCCATGGGCCCCTGGAGCTGTAATTCACCTTCCCACTGCCAGTGCAGATCCTGCCCCAGCATCCTGACCCAGCCCTGGCTGCTCTGCTGTTGTTGAGCGGCCCAGCTCTTGGGTCCATGGGCACCTACAAGATGCACTTCCACAAGCAGGTTCTCCACCTGAGCAGCACCATTCAGCCACAGCTGGGCAGCCCAGGTGGCTTTATCCCTGTGCTGCCAGTGCCAGCTGCTGTAGCTGTCACACTGCACACAGTGTGCTGTGCACCCCCACAGAGCACTGCCACCCTCCATCAGCCAGTACAAAGGACTGACTGCACATGCTTCTCACTCAGCAATAACTACAGCATCACTGTGTTACCAGCATTAATCTCATCAAGCCCAGCACCACAGGAGGGATGAGGAAGGAAATCAAACAAAATTTAGCATTTCCATACGATGGTGACTGAGGTTTTCCTCCAAGGGCACAATTTACTTACCGATAATATTTGTTAGAAGAATTTCTCTCATCCCCAACACTGCCTTTACCCTGTGAGGAAGGACCTGTCAGCTTGGAAGCAGCCAAATTTGATGCAGTCCTTAAGGCAGGAGAGGCAAGCCAAGGAAAGGGGGAGGAAAAGAAACAGGCCCACCATAAACCCATGAAAAGATGCAGCAAGAAAAAATGCTTTTTACAGAATCACTTTGATAGATCAGCCAAAAAGTTCAGAGACAGATGTCTGGAAGCTAAAAGATAAGTAATACTGAGATCCTTTCAGTGCTCCAGCATTTATATGTGGATTTTGTCTATAAAGTCAGAGGAAAGTAATGTTTAGCTCAAGCACTGATAGCTGTACACACAGCTCAGCCTAAATAGCAATGAAAGCAGCCAACAAAATGTTCCTTATCATCCAGATAAAGCCAATCATACAGGTCCAGTCATGTTTTATCAACACTTAATGCTACTGTCGAGTTGGTTGACAGTGCATATTATCAAGCAATTCAATTTTGCCACTTTAAGGGAGGACAGTTAAATGCACCCACAAAGAGCAGTTTAGTATGGCAAAGGAGACAATGAGCTCTGCAATAAAAAACATTTTTGACACAGGGGCAACATATAAAGCTTAAGTTAGTAGCATTATGATGATTTGAGTTTGAGCCATCAATGACAAAGAACAACAGATGTAAATTCAGAAGAAAAATACAGAAAATGCACTTGAAGTGAACTTATGAGGGAATTTTAGCCAAATCAGCAATAGGTAAAGGAGAACTCCCCTTTAAGATAATTAAACATTTAGGAATTTAAATAAAAATAATGATTCTCTGGAGCAAATTCTTGAGAAAGAAACAAAAAAAAAAAGAATAATGCTTCAATAGAAAAAGCAACCAGTGAAATACACAATAGCAGGTGAAAGGTTTGGTTTTCATGACACTTCTTCTCTTATCCCAAGTTTTCCTGCATTCAGCCCAATATTACTGTAGCCACCTTCAGGCATTGTTTTTTTTCCCCCAAGTTAGAGAAACAAAGAAGGGAGCTGTCAATGGTTCTGACAGATTACTTCAGCATTTGAAGGTCTGTTGAGAACACAATACACAAGAGAACATCTAGAATAAGGTAGCTGAGAAGTGGAAATGGGTTGGCAGTGCAAGAGAGGAATTCAGCTAACAAATATCAGTGTGATTTATCTGTCATCCCTTCTTACACAATCAGCTTTATTTAAAAAAAAAATGGTTGAGCCTCAGGAATAAATATGACACATATCCTAACACCCTGAGCTTCATAAATGGCCAATAAAATACAATCACAATTTAAATAGAAAACCTCTATGCCTCTGTGTAACTCCAGTTACTGCTAAGCAAACACGTATGTATGTTCAGTGTCTGTAGAATCCAAGTCTTCTGGCACTACTTCTAAGAAGAAAAATTATTTACCTACGTGTCAGGAATTACTCCTAAGAGTATTTCTGCTTTTTATTTTTATATGCTCCAACAATGATTCACCTACCATGGGAAGGATGCTGATGCTGAACAAACCAACCAGAAAAAACACTTCTCAAAACATCAGGCAGTAAAAATCAACCAGGCAACTTCCAATTCTTTCACACAATGAACCCAGGCAACATTTTTAACGCTGACACCATACACACAGAAAAAATTAAACTACCTTCCACTTCAGTAAGGCAGTGACAGTGTTTCTGATTGTACCATACAAACCTTTGCAGGAAATGAACACAGTGGTTTCCCAGCACCAAATAGCAGCAAACAGCTCTAATACATAAAGAGATTCCACCTTGTAAGAGTTTCCCAGCTCCCTGAATGGCTTGCAGGATATTGCTTAGTTTATTTAGGATAAATTACACAGCTCACACTGGCAAATATCTAAATCTACTTTTGAGTGTTACTTGTAAGTAAAATGTTTAGATGAGAAGAAATTTAATTGCATTTCAGTCAAGAAACATTTATAGTGACTGCATCACTTCTCTGTACACGATGGATTTTCACAGGAAGAAAATGCTGTTGCCTAAGTAAAATCATTCCATGAAACAAATACAGCTATCAACTCTGTTTTACACCTGCATATTCAGGGCCAAATCTCTGCCTCACTGATTCATAAATCCAGACCTTCAGGTTCCTGTGCCTCTTTTCATAGCTAAAACTGCTTTTCAAACAGGAGTGGACTTCCCTTTAAGTATCTTTTGCCCAAGGTTCTGTTCCTATGTTTCTGCCTCTCCCTGTGAGCTCTTTGGTTTCAGTTCCTAACAAGGTTCAAGAATATCCAGCATTTTTCAATAAAACAAAGCACCTTGTTCCTCACTATTCATTTTCTGTTATTAACTTATTAACACATGGTGGACGGTGGCCATAACTTATTAAAGATCCACTGACACTATTTTTCATAATCAAGTACATCACATAAATATTTCATCACAGAAGTATTTCAATGAAAAAAAGCCTTCTTTCAAGAAGTATTTTAACCAATGTACAACTTTAAAAACAACATTAAGTTTTCAAGCCATTATTTCCCACTACAGTCTCCACAGCACAATTAAGGGAATGTCAATAGAGGTTTTTATATGAGATTATAGAAAGAACTCTATTTGCAGTACCTGATTCGGAGACTTGACTTGGCCAACTCACTGTGTTCAATCTCAGCCTTTTTCATATTAAATATCTTTTTAATCGCATTTGCATCCTGTCAATTAAAAGATCTTTTTGTTTAATGTTGAAAGTGAATAATATCGTAATCAGATATATCCAGCTATCTAAAAAAAAATTGAAGTGTTTTTACATTTAGATATAAAACAATTTTGCATGAGAAATGAAGCATGGAACAAAGTCTCCCTGAAATACTCCCACACAGTATTTTTACAGTGGCCTGAAAAAACTAAATAGAAGACCTGAGCAGCTTCAAGCTGATTTTTTTGTACCCCAATTCTACTAAAAGCAATATAAAAAAGAAAAACCCAGTAAAAGTCATCAAAAAAAATGCAAACAGGGTCTTGAGAGCTTTATGCTCAAGACTTATTTAAGGATCAACCAGCACAGAAAGTAGTTAAGAAAATCTGAACTCAAATCACACAATGAACAACTGAAACTAACCTTGAATACTTGGGATCCAGGCTCATTGTAAGTTTTGGCATTCTTTGCCAGAAGATCTATGTCCTTGGCCATGGCATGAATGCTTTTATAAGTTCCATTCTATACAAAAAGAAGCAGAACTGGTTAAAGTGACAACCTTCAGACAGCATGAGAACTAAGCCTATAGTGAAAAGCAAAGGAATTTATATTCAATAAAGGGAATGTTCATAGAAAAACAACTTATTTGTAAAGACAACAGATAAGTATCTAGAAAAAGTCATTAGACAAAGACAGTAACATACGTATATGCTAAGCCTTTGTAAAGCTCATGAATGCTAAGATTGAAAAAAACACTTAATAGATCATACTACCTTCATTTTGAAGAGTTCTGACAAAATGCTGTTTTAACTTTATTCTCTAGTTCAATCAGTCTATGTCCCACCCCTCCCTACTATACAAAATGCTAGAATTACAGAACAGAATTTCAAGTTACTGGAGAAGTAAGATGAAAAATGCATCAGTACAAAACATCTATTTATAGCACTAGAACAGAAGTAGGTGATGATAATGCACAACCAAGCCTCAGTACTCCAATGTTTTACATGAGCAGCACTTGCCAAGGAACTGCTTTAAGCCATTAAACATCAAGGAACCTGAGATATTCTGGCTCAAAGCCAACACTCCACAGCTCACAATGCTTGATCTTCCACACAGCTACTGCTGCAGCACTAACCCAGCACAGAACATTGAATCACCACAGTGTGCAGGTTTTTTAATAGCAGGGGGAAAACACATTGCCTTTCCTGCCACTATAAATCCTGACTTCTAACAATTCTGGAATGCTTACTGTTAAAAAAGGCTCTACTCTGACACATTAACATGTTCATACCTGTATCCTTTGGGCAATAGTTTTAAGATCTATGGGTTCCTTTATTATTGCATAATAATCTGGATATTGCTGGAAAACAGAAATAATTTATGTATTACTATAAACAGTCACAAAGCTTTTGTTCTAACAGCTCACAAAACGAACCACTGGATGAATTGAAGATATGAACAATGTAAGCCCCAAAATATGGCACTAGGCTTCAACTTGGACAAGCCAGGTCTTAAGGTAGATACAAGGAATTATAATTCATCAACAAACTGACATAAGGGACCAGTTCTGATTGAAAATCAAATCCATTGTGATGGTTTTCAGAATATTTATTCTACTGGTTAAAACCTTCACCACAAAAACAGAACACCACTGTTCTGAAACAGCAGTAAAAACAGGTGGAGTTTGCTGTGATGAGGCAGAAACTTGGCTCACTTGGCCTGAGCGTGGCCATCACAGCCAGTAACATCAGTTCTAGAAATGCCCAGGCTTCCAACTTAGAACACAACCTACCTTGTTAAAACACTCACCACTTTAGAAGGAAGTTTCTGAAACAGTTCACTTATGAGGCGCCCTGAGGGGTTTGTGGCAACAGCTATAGCTTCAAGAAGCTGTTCCAGAATTTCCTTCAGGTAACCTGGAGATGACTAACGTAGGAAACAAAAATCACAGTAAGTTTTAACAGCAGCCAGAGTAGAGTGCTTCAAATTGCACTGAAATATAGGAATTTACACTTCAAAGGCAGAAAAAATCAGCTACAAAATACGGATGCCATTTTTGAAGACAACATTGTTTATGTAGGTAAAGGTACACTAGGAAACTCTAATTTCAGCTTTACACTGCAGACTGTCAGACACACATCACAGTTACTGAAAACGTGCATCCCAACATCACAAAAACCAGGCTAGCCCAAATTTCCTCTCATAACACTCCAGGAACAGCTGCACTGACTGAATGGGGCACTTGCTGATGACTGATGTCATTAGACATGAATCTTGCTTGCAACAAACCTCAGTGCTGGCATTAATTCAAGTATACTTCATATTATTCCAACTAAACCAGAACCATGCTTTTACCCATATCAGAAACCCTCACAGCTTTTTCTTGCTAGGCAAAAGTAAACACACATACAACACATACAATGCTGTGAAGTGATTAATTAACAGACTTGCATAAGAAATACCCTCTGGGGCATAATTTAACAATGAAAACACTATTCAATGATTTTTCACTCAGAGTCAGCTGACATCCAGTTACAGCCTCCCTCTTCTGCAGCTGTCATGCCCACACTTACTAATTCAGAATTTGCTTGATTGTCATTTCCTTCCTCATCATCATCATCCTCCTCAGCATCACCTTTCTGAACAAATTCATTTTTTGTGCGCAAATACAGCTCCCACAGTTTGCAGGCAGCTTTATATTCAGGAGAATCTGGCTGCAAAAACAAATCAAACACTCCAGTCAAAATTCAGGGCATTCTCATCTGGGGGAAATTTGTAAGTTATTATCTGAAAGGTATTAAATACATTAAATGAGTAATAGAAAACTTGGGAAATTCCTGCTTCATTTGTTCGTCGACAGAGGAGTTAAGAATCATAATAAGCATTAGAAAATAAAATCTGCATCACTCAAAAGCATCCAAGTCTTTCAGAAAACTTAGCAATAAAATTAACTGGGTTGAGGCTTGGACAAGACAGTTAGATGAATCTGGAGAAATCACTGGGTTTTGCTGAAGTACAACACCAGCATTTAAAACAGACTAAATTTCAGTATGCCAGAAATCTGATTTAAGCCAATACTGCTGTCATTGCATGGCACTTGAAAATTTATTTCTATAGAAGAATGCCAACAAATATCTCTGAAAGCACTGCAGTGGTTTACACTCAGCATTAACTGGGAAATTCCAAAGAATCTGACAACACACTACCACCTGGGTACACCTCTAGATACATCTTTTAGAGGAGGTAGAAGCATTGGTTAGAAAATTAACTCCTAAAAATACAGAGTTGGCAGTGGCAGACAACCATGTGCATATTAACATTACTCAGAACAAAGACAGCTTTTCCACCCATGTATTTTTCCTTCCCTTTTCTCTGTCATTTAGGCTCTGTTTCAGGTAATCCTGCTGATAATGTCACCTTATTACTGCTGATTGCACCCTTACTTCACTCTCAACCTCTGACAGCTTGTAATACAAATGAGAAACCAACATGAGAACTGTTCTCAGTCTGGCCTTATTAGGCTTAAATATTCCCAGCACATTAGACCAGGTGTTGCTTATGAAGAGCAGATTTTTTAAGGGTGTCCTGTTCCACAAATCTGCTTCCTTCTGTATTAATGCAAGATGCTCAGGAGTGAGAGACTTGACTAGAAACACAAAAAACCCCACAAGCTGCTCTTCTGCTGGAGCACTGCCAATAAAACACCTGCTGGAATAAAGACCTTGACAATCAATCACTGTCCCTGGTTTGTCCATGCCATGGAGATGCCTGGGAAAGGTAAAAGGTGAAAAGAAAAAGAGGTTAATTTTGCGTGCCACACCTCCAGCTCACAGCTCCATAATTCTCTGGAAATGCCAACATCCTTCATCCTGGAATAATGGATACCTATTTTTAGTCTAATGCAAGATCTCTATGACACAGTTAAATTTTGAGGCCACAATTCTATGGGAAAAGCAGCACACATTCTGTAAAACCCCAATCATTCTTTCCTTCCATCAAGTTCTTTTCCTTAGAAAACCCATTAATGTTGGGGTTTTCACACTGAGTGCCTTGCAAAGCTCCAGGAGTACAAAATGGATTTAGAAATCTTTGTACTTTTCCTCCTGGAAGCAGAATGTGCAAATGCATTATCCCATAAATCTGATGGTTTTCAAGAAGCTACTACACACACACACACAAAAGTAAAACAAACACTGCCTTTCTGGATGTCACCTGGCTACCCCAGCTGGGCTATTCAGAAGGCACTCATCTGGATCATCTCCAAAGTCAAAGATATGTGAAAGGCAATATTAGCAGGTTTAGATTTGCTGTATCATCTCATTCACCACATACAATTTCACCAGTTTATGGATTTAACATAGCCTTTCATTAAACAAGATTAATCCATTTTTTTCCCCCATTTCCTTATGAAAACTGCAATAAAACCCATTAACATCCATAATAAAACACACAGCCAGTTTGGGGGAATTGTCAAGGGGGTTGTCTTGATGACATTACATTCACATCTATCATCACTAACCATGACAGTCAGTGTGGCTTTTTTTCATTTTATTAAGTGGCAAATGGAAGAGAAAGATTCAACACTCCTACCAAAAGCTTGCTGTTAACATAACTATTTCCTTCTGGGAAGAAAAAAAAAATTCTCCATTTCAAAGGGTTACACAGAGGGTGTTGTAAAATGAAAAGGCTTTAACAGAGGAATATTTTTTTCAGTTTATATTTCCATTTTTGCTTTTGATCTCTTCTGGAAAACTACATGAAGATCATCCCCACATTATCTTACAATTTTCCACAGAACAATTGCTACAGTAGGACATCTTAGAAAGAAACAGTCAACATTATGGAAATACATGCAAATAACTGCAATATATGCTGTTCTCTTACCAATAATACTTCAGGCTAAACTGAAGAGGTTTTGACCAAACCAAGGCAGAATTTGAACATCTCTACTCCTTTTACAATGGATTTGAGCCTTTACATGTAGTTTGCTCACCTTATAGTAAGCCTTTGCATTGTTAAATAGAAGCTGGAAATCAGCAGTGAGCACATTCACATCATCATATTCCTCCATCTTCAGCTTTTGTTGGATTTTCATTAAATCAATTGGCTGAGAAACCACTTCATAATAATCTGGCTGATTTCTGTTGCAATGACAAAAGCAAGAATCATATTCCAGGCAGTAAAATCCAAATCACAGCACTAAAGCTTGTGCATGTTTATGACTAAATAAACCAAAGAAAGTTCCAATACATTTTTGTTACAGCTAAAAGATCTGGACAGTGCTCTATCAGTCAGCTCACTTCACGTATGTTCTGTTACTGTCCTCAATTTCCTGAGTTTAAGACAAAATTCAACCTCTTACTCAGCTACTGCATTTTCAAGGGTCACTTCTATTTAGTTTCCCAAGCTGTGTCCTAAGTATTACATCCCACCACTTATACAGAGTATATAAAATCAAAGGCATAGATGCTTTAGGCAGGTGTCACAAGAAACATTTTAAATTAAGTCAGTGTATCCTTTTTTTTTTCCCCCCCTGAAAATGTAACCAATGCCAATGTAAGTACATCAGCTGAATAATTACATCAAACATTTGGATCAAACACTGATGCGAAACAAATGTAGCCTTGGTTTTTCACAAATTTTTGCTGAAGTATTTATCAATTTCCATTTGTCCCTGATTAAATCTCAGGTTCAAGGTTTAACCAGGCCTGTGGCCTTACCTTCTCTTGGGTGCCCTGATGAAGAGCTCACAAAGGAGCCTGCCCTGCTCATCTTTGTAGTCTCTGATGGTGTTGTATAGCTCATGGCAGACAGCAATCTGAAAGGCAAGAACAATGCAATAAGGAAAAGGGAGAGAATTTAAAGGAGGTAACAAACAAAAGCCTGCTTACAAAGGGAAGGACAAGCTGCCAATCCCCAGCATGCCCTAAAGCAAAAGCGAGAAGCAATTGGAGCACCTCACACTTTAGCAGGATACCTGACAAGTGTGCCAGATACTACAGGATTTCCATTTATTTTTTGAACACAAGGAGCTTTATTTCAATGCAAATTCTAAGTAAAACACCCAAAAATGTAAATTAATTCAGTGCAATTCTCTTCAAGTTACAGGCATCTACAATAACAACAGGGGTTCTTCTGCCCTGCAGTGAATTAACCTTAGACTGCTCATGCAAAGGCATAGCAGAGGCACTGTACACTTCAGCAATCATTCAGTGAAATTCCCCACTCATCTCTCTGTATTTGCTATGCAGACACAGCTCTCAACTTCTGCACATTATGATTTCAGCCCATTCTCCAAAATCCTTCCATCTGCTAAAATCATCAGCAAAAAGAGAAAAGCAGCAAAAACAAAACAGCAAAGAAAAATAAGGAAGTGGTGAGCCAGGACCAAGTGAAAGTCAAAGCTGAATGAGGTCCTAAACCAAGGCAGGAGCGGATTCAGAGCCAGTGTACATGTGCTCCATATGATCATTAATTTTACAGTCCAGCACACTCCAGACAGGGATACAGTATCCCCAAGAAAAAAGGTGCAATCAGTAAGAAGGCACTAACAGGATCTACAGTTGGGAGATTGGAAAGTCTCCTCCTCTTCCTGCTGGGGCCTGGTATGTTGGTGGAGTGATGGGCATCATCGAAGTCTCCGCCGCTGACGCTGCTGGAAGGAGAGGTGGCTCTTCTCCTCTTGGAACCCATGGAATCCAACTTCTTCTATAATGAACAGAAACATTCTTAAAGCCCTGGCACTGCATCCAAACCCTCTGCTGAGAGCTACCTGCAGAGCTAGCAAAGCTTCTGATGATACATCTGCCAAATGCTACGGGTCAGTTAAGCCATTCCTGTAAGCTCCAACTTTGTGGAAATTCCCAAGAGCAAAGGGAAATCAAAATGCTCCTACAGTTTTATAGTCACCAATGACAGAAAAGCCAGAAACCCCCAAGCTCACACTTGGAGGTGAATTTAGCAGCTCTTTGTAGAATATATTCTTAAAGTCTCTACATCTTCATACCCCATCCCATGCAAGACAACTAAGCAAAAACCACTGTTTTCAACAAAAAACCTGTACAGAGACACATGCTCAGTTCTGGTGTAAAAACACTTCATTCCATGTCAAACTAAAACAAACACGAAAAACAGACCAACAAAGGAAAAAGCCAACCAACCAAAACAAATTACAAATGAAAAGGGCCACAGAATACCTTGCATTATATTCAAGTGCAAAAAAGGTCTGGATCACGGTGGGACCTCCCACTCCCACTTTATGTGTGGGATGAATGGCTCAACCATGGAGAAGCAGATAAAGCCCCCTTCTCTTTTGGCCATAGTTTTGCCTTTACCAACACAAGCACTGACAAATGAATAACCACCATCCAACAACTATGGTAATTTATGGAACAAGTTGTTGGCTATTTCCCAGCTTCCAGTGACAGCATCAGAAAAGTAATTGTGGCAATCTCAAAGGCTGAGGACAGAACAGATGCATCTATCTCAGCCTATCCCCATATTCCAACCAAATCCAGGAATTTCTTTTAGGAGGCACTCAGATGATTGACAAGGTATGGCAGCACGACGTAACTGCATTCAAGCATTTTTGTTAGAGACAGGGATCACTTCAGGCACACACAAGAGATGAATAAGGTAGGAATAATTAACAGTTAGGAAAAAGAAAAGCAAAAGGCCAAGGCAGAGGGATGGAGATATGATCGATAATTTACCAGATTTACCAGAGTGGAACCAGCACCTCGAAAAGCCAATCTCCTCATGGTGTCTGATGGGCAAGCACAGATACTGCGAGAAGGGGACACTCTAAGAGTGGCAAACCAGTAATGGTGTTAGTACAGCCACAACTGGAAGACAAGAAAAAGGAAAGACAGAGGGAAGAAAATTCAGAGTAGGTAGATAAAGAATAAAATCAAAGAATAAAGTGGATAATTACAGTGACAGAGAAAAAAAAAGCAAGAAACAGAAGGCAACTTTTTTTAGCCCAGCAGAAACTCTACAAAGTAATTTTGTACCCAGAATGCTAGACACTTCTGTCATTGTCACAGTAAAAATACATTTCTCTAACGTTCCTGAATATGCATTACAGATTTCACAGCCACTTGCTAGAGAATGATTCATCAAGCAGAGCAGAAAGTAAACAGAAGTGATACCTGACCTGAGAGTACAAACCAGAAAGCTATAAAAGTTAGAGAATGCAAAGCAGTACGGTGCTTATAACAACATAATCTTAAGGTCAACAAACACTTAATAAACTCTAAGATGATGCACCTCCATCACTCTTCAGAGTGGATCTTTATACTCAGAAGAAAGCAATAAGTATGCAGCCATACATTAAAAACACACTGTTTCAATTTCTAAGCAGTCTCCAAGTCTGATTTTTTTTCCATGTGAAATAAACAACACCATTTTATGGCAAAATGTTTGCTTCTATGTAGCTCTTCCAATTCCTGCATTCAGTCAAATCCCAGAGAGATTCTTTTTCTGTTCAGCACTCTGGACATTTTCATAACACGGGCATGCAGAGAAGCTCTGTGGTTTATCAGCAGGCAACTCATTTTGGGAACTGACAACAGCCTCACGCTTTGGCACTGCCTCCAACTTTCATCTGAGGGCTACAGCCTGGAGTGCTCCACCAGACACGTGCTGGGAAACACGTTCCTTGGTTGTGGGAGAAAGGCAGGAGGGACTAACCAGAATCAATAATTCAGCCTCAATCAGGAACCCAAGAATACACTCAGTCCAGTCCTATCCTGAAATAAAGATTTGGGAACCTCCCAGCCAGCACCAGCCTGCAAACTGCACATCAGCAGCTCCATGTCCACTGTCCAAGGCACATTGCTGTGACTCTCAGCCATACTCTGACACTGCTGTGATCAAGATATCCTCACCACTCATACACAGCCTCCAAAACACATTTTTCTCCTTTAACAACCATGCAAAACGAGGCCACAAACAGTCGGTGAGAGTCCTGCTGATGTAACACTCTCACTGAAGGTGAGGCATCAAAACACAAACTTCTCCCTAGAGTGCCACACTCCTAAGCACAGAGAACTCAGCTGTGCACTGAAACACAGTTTTACTGGAGAACCTCTCTCCCAGAGTTTCTTCTGCAGCTGCACAGCTGGCTCACAAGTCTCTCAACAGTTCACCAAGAATCTCCACCACGACCAGTGAGCCACCTCCACTGCAACAGGAGCTTGAGCACCTCCTCGGTAATTGCCCCCACCAGCCATAAAAATGTCACAAAGACACAGCAAGAAATGCGTTGACCATTACTAATTCACATGCACGCTGATAAACACAACGGGGGGAAGGTTGACTCTCCCAAAAGGAGTGTCACCCCCTCCAACCTCCCTACACGAACACGTTTTACACACATCGGACATAACACACTTAAAATAAAACAATGCATTCTAGCACACGGTTCATTTCCTGCCTCTAGGCAGAGGAGAGCTAAAAGCCAGTAGATACCACGGGTACTACTCATTGCGATCAGAATCTCCCACGTTTCACCAAAACCACGAAACATGGCAAATTTAGCAAAGGGAACAAGGGAGGGAAACGCAGCCAGAATTTCCCCCGGTTACCCATCCCATTGAAACCTGCTACGGGATGGGAAGCGGGGGCTGGCAGCAACCAGGCACTGTAAAAGGACAAAGCCGGCGAAAAAGCGAGAGGAATAACCCATCCATCGTTTTATCAACACCGGGACAAGAAACAAAGATACCGAATATGTAATTTCCCCGGGGCGCCGGAACCCCTGCCCGGGAGGTGAGGTGTTATTCCCGACAGGAGACAAAGAAATCCCCTTTCCCGGCACCGGACGGGC
>VXBB01000014.1:63939-76451 GCA_013399915.1 Illadopsis cleaveri | reverse complement strand
TCCCATGTTTCTGTGTCACCCCCAGACTCTATTATGGAGCTACAACATCCCTAATTCCTATTTGACCCCTGCAGACTCAGCCCACCCCTGTATCTGCCTCTCCCGTCCCCCTCTGACCGCCCTGTGTGCCCCCAGCCCTCTCCTGTAGATTCGGCCCGTGGGGGTCGTCCGCAGGCCCCAGAGTGCATCCGGCGCCAGAAGCGCCGGGAATTGGATGCGCGGCGCAGCAAGTGCCGCATCCGCATCGGGGGGCACCTGGAGCGCTGGTGCCGCCTCAAGGAGCAGCTCGGATTCGCCCTGCACTCCCAGTTGGCCCAGTTCCTCCTTGACAGGTCACTAGGGGGGTTCAAAACCTGTTAAAACCCACCTGTCATGGGGAAAATCCAGGTTTCTACTTGCTCACTTCTGTTTTCCCATGCAGGTACAGCTCTCCTGGCTGCACTTGGAGCCCAGGTAGGTGCTTCTCTCCCAGTTCCATGTTGGCATCCAGTAGTTTAGGTCCATAAGAAGTTAATAGTGGAGAGGGAGGATTTCTCTTGGGTTGGGTGCTGAAGAAGTACCTGGAGCTGCTCTTGGATTTGCTCACCCCCCTGAGTACTAGGCAAATCCTCCCTGTGTTCCATTTTCGGTATCCCCAGTTCTTTTTTGGGAAGCTGTTTGAGGATTGCTCTTAACCAAGGAGAGCCCTAAGAGTCTGAGGAAGGTGGGGGGGCCTTGCAGGTGTCCCACTCCCCCAAAGTGCCGTTTCGGAGCTGTTTTTCACGGATTTCTTTGTTTTCCCAGGAGAGCTAGAGCGGCTCCAGCCGGCTGCACTGCAGCGCCTGGTTGTGCTGTCCCACGGCCACGGCCAGGAGTGTGGCTTTGTGCCGGACATCCAGCTGCCAGCACCAGGCAGCGCAGCCCCACTGGTTTGGGAGTGTGTGGCTGGGCACCGCTTCTCGTGGGGCGGCGCTGGGGTTCCCAACAGCCCCTCCCACGACTCCCCCAAAGCCGCCCAGGGATGCAGCCCCTCCCCGGGCACTGGGCGCCGGCGTTTGCTCCGTAAAGCCACGCTGGGCTCCGACGAGACCGGAGTGGCGGGAACGGCCAGGTCACTCCGTGGTGATGGGGATCGGGGTGAGGAGCTGGGAGATGGTGGTGACAGCGGTGGCCCAGGTGAGCTCCTCCAGGTCACTTTTCTGCCCTCAACTCCCTTTAATTTCCCCACCTTCAGCTCTTCTTCCAATTCTAGGGTAGTTCCAGTTCTACTACCGTCCCACTGGGATCAGATGCTGCCCCAACCCCCTTGACCTTTACAACACCCTCATTCTTCCCAACTCTCCATCATCCTTCTCACTTCTCCTAACCCTTCCTCACCACCCTCCTGTCCCCTTTCAGCCTCCCAGGTGCCTCTGGAACCGGGGCCTGTGGCAGCAGCTGGTGAGAGGTGAGTGGTGGCACCCACAAGCATCTCCTGGTGAGTCCAGCAGTTGCATGTGGCCCTGTCTGACCCATCCCTGGGTTCCCAGCGTTGGCCAGTGTGACTGTCTGTGGTTGAGCCATTGCAGCAGAGTTGACCCAGGTCACTGTCCAGCAGCACCATCCTGGGGGACGATGTAGAGCCAGGAGTTGAGCCCCGAGAGGAAGAGGAGGATGAGGACTTTGCTGAGGGTGAAGACCTGGCCTACACTGATGACCTGCATGATGAGAACTACCACCCATCCCTGGACAGGTGGGAGTGCTGTGAGGGAGCCTGCAGATCACACGGGAGCCACTCCATGGTGCCTGCCGACACCGTCCCAGTCCAGACCAATATTGCACGGGAAGGGTTTCGGGCCTCACATCTCTCCCCTGCTGCAGCTCCCCTGGCAGAGCAGGGAGGAGGTGGGAATAATATATACAGTGCTAAAATGAGGTGTTTCTAGGGTCAAAGGGCACAGAATTTTGCAGAGGCATTTTCATTGCATCTCACCTGGTGGAGGGTCTTTGCCATGTCTAACTGTGTTCAACCCATGTCCTGCCACGTCTAACCGAGTCCTTCCGTGACCAACCCATGTCTAACCATGTCCAACGAACTCATTTCCTATCGCATCCAACCTATATCTCATCCCATCAACCACCCAATCCCCCTCACCCACCCCGGTCTGTGCCCCTGACAGCGACTCGGAGCCACAGCGACGCCAGTGCCAACCCAAGGCCCGCAAGAAGCCAATCAAGGAGGAGCAGCCCCTGCTAGAGCCGCCCTTGCCCAGCTCTGGCCCCTTGGAGGAGAAAAGCGGACGGGTCAGGTGAGTCATGTTGGCCACAGCAATGAGGGGATGGGGGTCAGAGTCATCATCTTGGCAGTGTCCCATGCTGTTGGCCATGGGGCAAGAGCTGTGTCTCCAGTGGGGGTCAATGCTTCTGGTGACATTACTGACAGTGGGAAGAAGAGCTGTGTGTCCCCAGTGGGAATGAACCCTCCCCATCACATTGTTGGCCTTGGGGGAAGAGCTGTGTGTCTCCAAGGTGGGGGTCAGCCCTCCCTGTAACACTGCTGACAACATGGCAGAGCCGTGTTTCTAGGTCATGTTGGGTGTTGAGTGAGCAGAGGGAGGTCTGGCTTATGAACACTGCTGCAGGGCCTTCATGAGCCTCGTGTCACCCACCCTGTCCCTCAAGGGGCCAGCCCAGGGTGGTCAGGGAACAAGGAGAGGCAGCCAAGGCTGGGGCTGCCATGGAGAGGGACGAAGACCCTTTGAACCAGACCCGTGGTGCGCACTGAAGCCTCCATCAGACTGGAGGTGGACCAGCCCAAAATCCATCAATCCCACCACAGTCTCTTCCACCGATGGATCCATGGCTTCTCCAGCAGCTTTGAGGCCGAGTGTTGGGTTTCCAGCTCTCCTTTCCAGGCACACAAAATTCAATGTTTTGTGCTTAAAAAAAGCGCAAAACAGCTCTTAGGGCTTCACTGGGGATTTGAACAATTGTTATGGGGACTTTGGGTTGGGGCTTGGTCCGTGCGTGGCCTCAGATCCAACACACCTAGACACCTCACGTGGATGGATTTTCTTGCACTTTTGATACGATAAGGGGGTAAAATCCCCTTTTCCTTGGAATCAGCCGTAACTCCTCCGTTTGTTCTCTGAAAGATGGGCTCAGCACCAATCCCATCACAAACCTTTTCACAGGTGAGTGTTGTGCTGCCTCCTTACAGCCTTGATTGATCCCTTTGAGTGGCTCCTTTTGGATGCTGAATGCCCTCCCCTCTCCCAGCAGCTCTGGAACCACCCCGGATGTGGCTGGAAAAGGGGCCACCTTTCTTGGAGACCCAATCCCAGTGAAGGTAACACTGGAATTTGCTCTTCCCCTCTCCCTGCTATTGCGGGGCATGCAGATCCAAAGTGAGAGTAGAAGAGTCGGTGTTCAACCTGGGCCATTCTTTTTGGGGCCAAAAGTGAATTAAGTGTGGGAGTTTTTCTGGTGTTTTTTGGGTTCTGCCTGATTTCCATCCCAAATCCCACGGTCTAGCTCTCCAAGTATGTCCAAAGTTACACCTGCAGGCTGGTGGCTTTTCTGAGGCACCAGTGGGGGCTTGTAGCTCTCCGTCCCGTCCCCAAAGCCAAGCCTAAGCTTCAGGTCAGCCCTTTTTGGGCTGAGTTTGGTGACACGGATCATATTTTTAGTATTTTGGTTCATTTACCCTCCTCTTTTGTCACAGCAAGTTGAACGTGGGAGATAAAATCCTGGCTTATGAGCAAAGCAGGGCCTTCCAGATGTCAAGGGGTTCCTCCTCTTCTCCCTTTCCCAGGTAAGGCCACCTTGAGCTGATAAAATCTCTTTTCAAGAGATTTGGGACAAGCCCCAGGTTGAATCTATGCTTGAGCGCTAGCATATCACCATCCCATCATTTCTCCTCCCCAAACTCCACTTTAATCTGCTTTTAATGCATCTTTCCTTAATTCCAGGGTGACAGCCAGGAATAGTTGCTGTTTCCAGGGAGCTATGGATGAATTATAGATCAAACCAGGCTGGGAGCCTATTTCAGTGTCCTGGGATGCGTCCAAACCATGTGAAAAGGGTTTTGTAACGAGCAATAAAGAATTTATTCTTATTTTAATGCCTGAACGATGTGTTTGTTCCAGCGTGTCCTGCTCCCGTGGGACAGAAATGGGAGAAACGCTGGTCCTGAGGATGATATAATGTGGGATTTCCTCGGGAATCTTGGCTCTGGGCTTGGGGACAGTGAGGGAACACCAAGGCCTGGCTCAAAATGGCTCATTCCTATTGCAGTTGCCGGCGGCAACCACGGGACAGTGACAAGGATGTGGCTCAGATCGGCCCCAAGAGGATCAGGTACCTGGGAGAGGGGAGGACCGGGGAAGCTTCCAGGCATTCCCAGGAAGAGGAGGAGGAGCTCAGCTCTTATGTGGGGGACAGGCAGGAGGCTCTGTAAGGGTTTCTTTGCTTCATTTTAAATTTTACGGGTGGGAAAAAGGGAAGGTAGATGAGAAGAAGTAGCAGGGGGCAGATCCATATTCCAGAGCTTTTCCAACCCTCCTCCTCCTCCTGCCAATGATTTTTCCCGTATTTTCTTTGTCAGGAAGGCAGCAAAGCGTGAGATCCTCCTGTGCGACTTCGAAGGCTGTGGCAAAATCTTCTCCAACCGCCAGTATCTGAATGTGAGCGCCTGGAAAGACCAGCTGGAGCGCTGAGGAGCCTGGGTGGGGTGTCCTGGAGCTGGAACTGGGAGCTGATAGGTTTTTTCCCCCTGCAGCACCACCAGAAGTACCAGCATGTGCACCAGAAAACCTTCACCTGCTCTGAGCCCACCTGCGGGAAATCCTTCAACTTCAAGAAGCACCTGAAGGAACACGAGAAGCTGCACAGTGGTGAGTGGGGCATTTCCACGGGAGTCACACCTCCTCCCCTATGGATTACACCTCCCTGGACATCCTCCTGTAGGAGTTACAACTCCCCTGTATGGATCATGGCTCCTCTCACAGGGACCACACCTCCTTTCATAGGGATTATGCCTCCCTCGTGGATCACACTTCTTGTATGGGTTCCACCTGCTCCTCTACCCCCTTCCCCACTGGGCCACAGCCATCCATTCCCAAATTCCCATCCCTGGGAGCCATCACTGTTGCCCTTTGCTCCCTGAATCTCTCCCTTATCATTTCCATTCCCGGGCTAGGAACTCTCCCTGCTCCCAAAGCACGTCCCAAGGGCCCTGACAGTTTTTCCAGGCTGGATCAGCCCGATCCCTTTTCTTTTGCTCCCAGACAAGCGCGATTACATCTGTGAGTTCTGTGCACGCTCCTTCCGCACCAGCAGCAATTTGATCATCCACCGACGGATCCACACCGGGGAGAAGCCGCTCCAGTAAGGACCGGTCCCATTTCCAACCTGCCTGAAAGTCGTAGTCCCATCCTTGCCCTTCTAGTAAATCCCAATCCAATTCCCACCCCCCCAAGTAAGTCCCAGCCCATCCCTGCAGCTCTGCTTAGCCTCGGAGCCTCTTCCCATCCTTGCCCTTCTAGTAAATCCCAATCCAATTCCCACCCCCCCAAGTAAGTCCCAGCCCATCCCTGCAGCTCTGCTTAGCCTCGGAGCCTCTTCCCATCCTTGCCCTTCTAGTAAATCCCAATCCAATTCCCACCCCCCCAAGTAAGTCCCAGCCCATCCCTGCAGCTCTGCTTAGCCTCGGAGCCTCTTCCCACCCTTTTCAACACAGAATCAGCTCCTCAGCACACAGCATCCAGCCAAAAGCCGGGCTGGGATTTCTCCTGACGTTTTTGCCCTTGACGCTGGCTGTGCCCAGATCCAGCAGCTCCAGGCTCAGCTCCAGGGCATTGTTTAAGGAGGCACAGGTTAATGAGCTGGGACAGAATGGAAGACTCCTGTCCAATGCATTCGTGCCAGAAGGGTGCTGGAGCTTCAATCCACCGCCCATTCCAGCCCCGAGCATGGCAGGGCCAGTTCTCCCTGTGCCTCATCCCTGGGGTTTTTTACTCCTGCTGCGATCTCCCCCAGGTGTGAGATCTGTGGCTTCACCTGCCGCCAAAAAGCTTCTCTGAACTGGCACATGAGGAAACACGACGCAGACTCCTTCTACCAATTCCCGTGCGATGTGTGCGGGAAGAGGTTTGAAAAGCGGGACAACGTCACCGCCCACAAGAGCAAGAGCCACCCCAGGGGGCTTGGGGGACCCTCGCAGCCCGAGGGAATCCAGCAGCATCCCGAGGCCCCTGGGCCGATGGAACCTCTGGAGCTGCTTGGGGATGTCTTGGGGAGTGGGGGGCATACAGGGAGGACCCCACTGGAGTATGGGGGGGGAGGTGTTGGGCAGGGTCCAGGCATGTCCCAAGGCCGGAGGATGGGTGAGGGGGGGTCCTAGAGGGCTTGTCCCCTAGTTTGGGGACTGGAACAGAATCAGAGACAATGCTGGACTCTGCAGCGGCTCCAGGTGCCAAAAATACATGGGAGAGGCAAAACTGGGGAAAATCCCAGTTTTTCTGCCAATCCTGGGGCAAATCCCAGTTTTTTAGCCAAATCCCAGATGAAACCCCAAGTTTTCAGCCAAATCCCTGGGGCAAATCCCAGTTTTTCTGCCAAATCCCAGCTTCCCTTCAAGCCCAGCGGTATTGCCACAGGTGGATCCTCAATAAAGACTTATTTTGAGTAAAAGTGGGATTTGGTGCCAGATTTTTATGGAAAAAGAAATGTGATATTTGGGTAGTTTGGGCACAGGACAAGGGGCTGGAGAGGAGGTGGAGACACCAAGCACTCAGGAACTTGGGACCCAAAACTGAGATGAGAGGGCCTGTGCCCCAAAACTGGGACGTCCCAGTGCTTCAAACTTTTCCTTTAAACTTTATTTAACTTTCATTTAAAACTCAGTTTTAAACCAGTACTTGAACTTACAGATACTTGGAAGCTACAAGCTGGGACCATTTAGTGAATTGCAAGTGCCCCCAAAACCCCTCAGTGCTCTACCCCAGCAGGCTGGGGACAAGGGTGTGTCTGTCTCATTCCCTCTTGAGCAGGAGCAGCTTTTCCTCCTCCCCCAGCACCAAAACCCCCCAAATTATCGGGTTTTAGGGGTTTTTTGCACAGCAACTTTTATTTCCCCACTAACAGTGACAGGGCAAAGGACACAAACAGCAGCAGAGGGGAGGGCACAAGGGGAGTGGGCAAGCGCAAGATCACACCTAGAACACAGACTCCCGGTCCCCTAAAACCCCCTGGCCCGAGTTTGGGGTGACCCCAGATATCCACATCCCCTTGCTGGGAGTCCAGTGCTCCAGGGGCTCAGAATTTAGGGGGAGCGAGGGGGAGATGGGGGGTTGAGGAAGGAAATGGGGGGACAATGGAGGGAGTAGTGAGAGAAATGGAGGGCAGTAGAGGAGATAGGGGGATCACTCAGCGACAGCAGGATGGGCTCGGCCCTTTCCCCAGGGGCAAATGGGATGCGATGGGTAGGGTAGGGTAAAGGTGACTTGCAAAGCAATGGTGTCCAAATGGGGTGGGGGATGACACTCCTCTCCACACAGCACTTTAGGGGGGAGGGGGGACACAAAGCTTTGGCTAGTATTCAAAGTAGGATGAGATCAGCCTCTCCCTGTTCCATGGGGCTCCAACTCCAAAGAAAAACACAAAATTAACTACAGGGGCGTTTAACCAGCAACAGGGAGGAGCTGCTCAAGTAGCACCCCCCTTACCAACCAACCAACACTCCTGAGGAAGATTTTGAGGGTAGAAAGACTAAACTTTGAACTGCAACAGGGGAAAAATCCACCCTGAGTGGCCAAGGACAGGATTTGGGGCGTTTTGCTTGGAAGCAAAGGAAAACCTAAGGATGGCAGGGGAGAGGGCACAACACCAGTGAGCAGGGTGGGCTCAGTTGCAGAGGGACAGCGAGGAGCCCACGTAGAAGAGCCAGAAAAACGGGAAGATCCTCTCGGAGAAGGCGGCGGTGAAGGTGAAGATGGGAGCCATGTTGTCAGCGTTGTAAAATGCCACCCACCCGCCCTCATAGTCCAGGTACACCCCGATCTTGCGCGGCCGCTCACAAAGGGACAGCGGCGTCTCAGGAGAGGTGAACGCCTGGTACTGATCCCAATTTTTGCCCTTCCAGTTGAGCCCCACCGCCCAAATCCCCTCCTCGGGGGCGAAGTCGACCTTCTCCTTGCGGCGCACGGACTCGCGGGCAGCGCCCAGCACCCAGCTCTCCCCGTCTCCCACCTCCACCTCCCAGTAGTGGCGGCCAGCAGAGAAGCCCTCAGAGGCCAGGACGCAGAAGGCGTAGTCGAAGCGTTTGGGATGTGCCGGCAGCTCTTGGGGGGCCCCGCGGAGCCGCACGCTCCGCTTGTCCTCCGACAGCACCAGGTAGGGGTTGGCCGTGTCGGGGTCCAGGGAGAGCTCGCCTGGAGGGGAAAAGGGGAGGAGTTACCTGTGGGATTGGCAGGCTTGACTCAGTGGCTGTGTCCCAAACCCACCAGGGAGGACAAAGCTGAATCTCCTGTGGAATCGTGGTGGGATTGAGCTGTGGTTTGTGTCCGAAACCAAACAGGGACAACACAGGTGAGTCACCTGTGGGGTTCCTGTCCCACAAATGAGGAGATCAACCCATGGTTTGTGTCCCAGACTCATTGGGGACAACAGAGATGAGTCACTTGTGGAACCATTGCACCACCCGTCTGGAGACTGACCCATCCTCTTTGTCCCAAACTCAGTGAGGATAACACAGGTAAGTCATCTTTGGGATCATTGTCCTCCCACCTGTGTGGGGATTGATCCATTGTCTGTGTCTCAAACCAGAGGGGAAGAACCCAGGGTGAGCCACCTGTAGCATCTTGAAGAGCCCACACAGAATCCAAGCCCAGCAATTCCAACCTTAACTCTTGGAAAAAGGAGCTTAGAGCCTCCATAACTCCCAATCCCAGCAAATTCCCACATTATCTCTTGGGAAAGGGAAGTCACAGTCCCAAATCTCAGCCAATTCCATGCACACCCCTGAAAAAGGGAGGTTGTATCCCAATCCCGATGGCTCACCTGTGTCGTTCTCCAGCTCAAAGCGCAGGTTTTCTGTGGGAAAACAAGGAAGCAATTGAGCCCTTGGAGCCCCCAGAGCTGCCCAAGCCATGGCAATGATTCCTACTCCACACTTCCACACTCAAATCCCAGGGCAATCACCACTTTTCCACCTTTACCCTGGGATGAGCCAATGCTCGAACAACCCAAAGCTCTCCCAACCAGCTCGGGGGGGAATGAGAGCCTGGCTCCATCCCGGCCCTGATGTTGGTGGACTTCCACGTGGGATCCTGGCTGGGAAGCAGTGTTTTCTTCCAGGAAGGTCTTGTCAGGCTCACCCTTGAATTCCAGCAGCACTTCCTTGAGCACCGCGCTCTTCTGGGAAAAGCTCTTCAGCTTCTTCTCCAGCTCAGAAAAGCCGGGCTCGGGCTTGAGGAACATCCAGCTCTCCAGGCTGTGGAGACATGGGAGTCAGGGACCCAAAATCAGGGAATTCCCCCATGGAGGGGTTGAAATACCAGCTCCACCTGCAGCCAGAGCCTCCAAGTTCACCCACTTCACTCACCTGCTGCCAGCTGGAACAACACCCTGGAAGGGGAAGAGAAACCCAAGGAATTTGTTAGGATCAGCATCTCTCCCATCTCAGAGACCTCAAAATCCTCCCCAAAAACCAGGAGGATCCCATGAAGGGACTTTTGTCCCCATAAAGGTATTTTTGTTTCCATAAATGGAATTTCTCACCCCATTAATAGGATTTTTTCCCCAACAAATGGAAATATTGTGACCCGTACATTGAAATTCTTGCCCACATAAATGGAACCTTTTTCACCCCATAATCAGGACCTTTTTGTCCCCATAAATAGGTTTTGTCCCTCTAATTAGGATATTTTTGCCCAATACAGGGGATTTCTGTGTCCATAAGCAGGATTTTTTTTCATGGAGACACATAACAGAGTCCCACCTCGCCAGGTGTGTTCCCTGTCCCACCGTCCCCGCCCTGCTCTGCCAGGAGCTTGTCCAGCTGGGCAATGTCCTCGGCCAGCTGGGCCACGCTCTCGTCCCTGCGGCGCCCAATGTCCCTCTCCAGCTCTTCCAGCCGGGACAGCAGGAGCTGCTCCTTCTCCTCCAGGAATGCCCGCAGCTCCTTGCACTCAGCCACGATCTTCTGCCGCTCCACCTCCGTCTGCTTCTGCAATTCCACAGGAAAGATCCCCATGAGAGCAGATCCCTGCTGCCACGGAGCTCAGGGAATCACCTCCAAGTGAGAGAATCTCTGGGGGCTGGGATTCTCACGGGGAATGGGAACCGCCCCCAGGTGGGAGCAAATTCCCACAGCCAGGAAATCCCCAGGTAGGACTGAACCCTCCTGGATGGAGGCTCCGGGACCCCCAGCACTCACCAGCAGCTCCTCACTCTGCCGCTCCCGCTCGGCCTTGGCCTCTTCACGCCCTTTCCTCAGGGAGCTCAGGTGCTCCTGGGGCACCTCCTGGAAGCAGAACAACGCGATCCGCTGGGAATTTTTCCTGTGGGCAATCAGGAGTGAAGGGCTGCTGCTGCTAAAATGGCCAAACTCATCCCATCTGGGGTTTTTTTTGGAACTGAAACCAGCAGCTGCCCTGGTCCCCTTAACCCTGACCTCAAGCTGTGCCAAAACCACCAAAATTCACCCCAACCAGCCCAAAAACTGGAAAAAAAAAAGATGTAAATTACTTTTATCTGCCTGTGATGAAACAAACGCCCTGGGTCCCACACCCATTCTCCTCCCAGGATCACCTGCCATATTCCCCCTCCTCAAGGTGCCCTAAAATGGGAATGGACCCCCCACCCTCGCCAAGAAAAGGAACTGCTGCCTCCAAACTGCTCATTAATTTAATAATTATTTTTTTATTAAACTCATCCTTATTTAAGTAGTTTGACCTTCATGGAGAGCAGAAAAGTTCCTGCAATACCTTGCAAACAGCAGCTGGCCTTGGGGGCAAATAAATCCACTTACTTTATAACTAAAACCCAAAATCCAAAGATTTTGACTGTTATGAGCCAGAAGTTGCTGCCTTTGGAATTTATCCATGAGATGAAAGCAAGTATAAGGAAAAAAAAGAGATTGAAGGAGCTCAGCAACAGCCAACTACTAAACACACATAAAAGTGGGTTAACGAGGGGGAAAAAATCCCAAGGGAGAGACAACCTGCATCTGCCTGAGGACGTTTGTGTCCTGAAAAAAAGGGCAAAATCCCCGATTTCAGGCGGGAGGACAGCCCTGGCGTCCCCGGAAGAGGAACCACAGCAGGTCTGGGACAAAATCCCCTCTAAAAGGATTTAGTAATCACAATAATTAATATGTGGTGGCTAATGATCCCACAATCCCCTTCCCTGATCCCTCGGGGTCGTGCTGGTGCACCCTCCTCCTGCTGCCACTGCGCAGCGACACCGGCTTCGTCGGGCATCTTGGATCCTTCTGGATCCGCTGCTCCCGGCCGGGAATAGCGAGGCCTGGCCACCCACATCGAGCCCTTAGCTCTTAATTACAAATTAATCCCCACTGTGATCACGACACGCCCCGTATCGCGACATGGAGGAGCCCCAGCGTCGCCGGAGGGGCGCCGTTTTCGCTCTGCGTCACTCCCCAAGCACCCTCGGGTTGGGAGGAGACAGGCGGCTCCTGGGGGAGTCCTGCGCCACTTCCAGCCTGGATCGGGATCGGGTCGGTGGGACAAATAACCCCCTGCCCCACCCCGTTCCCAGGTTCCAGCCCGGTCCTGCCCCGCGAAGCGGGAGCCGTGCATTTCGGGGCGCTGGTGGGATTTTGCGCGATCACCCCCGCACTGAGGAGCTCCCCGCCTCCCGGAACACCTCTATCCCAGTACTCTCCCAGTTCAACCCAGTTCGATCTCGCACCGGGAACACCCCATGGTTTACTTGCACTCTACCCCGGGGTGTCCCTGTTTTGGGGTGATTCAAGTCNGGAACACCCCATGGTTTACTTGCACTCTACCCCGGGGTGTCCCTGTTTTGGGGTGATTCAAGTCCTTCTGCGCCCCGAATCGTGGGAGGAGCGCCCCGTTGGGGAGAGGATCCTCCGTCAGATCCATAGGACCTGGAGGGGCCTTTACTGCACCCCACACGTTGGGGAAACGGGGGGCTCATTTCTGTACTCCCCTGTGGAACTGGGGGTTCCCGCTGCACCCAAAGGGCGCTTCCCCCATGGAGGGGGAGTCCCTGGTGCACCCCCACCCCGTGAGATCTCCTTGGGCATCCCCAATTAGGGGTCGGGGTATTTCCGATCTTCTCCCCGCTTACTGGGGAGGCTGTGGGGTGCTGGCAAACGGGAGGAGCCTCCATTTCTCTGCACCCTAAAAAAGACCCGGAGCGGGCAGGCTTTTCACTGGCCCCCAATACCCCGAGGCGGGTCGCAGCGCGCTCCCTCTCCGGGGAAGGGATCTGGATGCCCCGCGGCCCGCTCGGGAGGGGAGTCCTCGCTGTCTTCCCTCCAAGCCAGGCGCTGTGCGGAGGCATCG
>VXBB01000014.1:43910-61266 GCA_013399915.1 Illadopsis cleaveri | reverse complement strand
GGGCGAAAATGATTTAAAAATCCCAACCCTCCCCCGCCCCCCACCCCAAAATCCACCCCGTTGTCTTTCCCCCTCGGGGGGTTCCCTTCGGATGTGTCGACCCCTTTACTTCCATTTGTTTTAGCAGGATGGCAAAACACCGAGGAATAAATGAAGCGGCATGAGACGCTGGTGGGGCCTCCAAAACATAAAAATAAGGGGGAAAATAGCAGGAGGGATCCGTGCTGGAAATCGGCCGTTTATTCCTGCCATCAGTAAGTCATTCAGAATCTGCAAATCCACCCTTTTCCAATCTGTTCTCCAGGAATAATAATAAATGAATAAAAATGAAATTAATAACAGGGATCCTTGCACACCTGCTGCTTCCTGAGGAGGATGAGGAAGGGTGAGGGGAGCAACGGGAATTTGCTTTTCCATGATTTTTGTAAAGGAAAGCATCAAATGCTCTTCCTACAGCTGGAAAAACTCCCATTTTCCCCCTAAGGCTCACAGGAAAATGGGGAAATAATGGGGTGATTTACCCTTTTTGGGCAGGAGGAGTGATTGCTGTGGGGGTTTGGGGATGATCTGGAAAATTTGTGGCAGGATTCTCTGGAAAGACATTCTAGATTCTGGGGATGAGTACTCGGGGTTTGGTGCATTGAGAATGTGCTATGTGGGTAAAATTTGGATGAAAATTAATTTTAGGGTCCAGATCTCTCAGCAGAGCCTTGTCTTCAGATGAGAGAAACTTGTTCTTCCTGGGAGGCACTTTATCCCTTTACTTATTCCTTTATTTTTTGCTTTTTGAGGAATCTTTGTATTTCTGTTTTTCCTTTCTGCTTCTTCCTGCCTATTAATTTTCAGAAAAAAGAAAAATTCCTGAAGCAGTAGGGGCAAAAGGTGGAATTTTCCTGCAGGATTGTGGGGCAGAAGGATGGACAGGTTTGTTCACCACCTGCCCCACGCCGTGATCCAGCTTGGCCTTGCCATTTGCTTATTAGGGAATAATTATCCATTAAATTTTCAGTGCCTGATCCTCTCTTCTGGGTTTCCAGAGTCTGGCCATGGAGCCCTATGTGGTGCTGGACCCACGACAAAGAGCTCTGTATCGCAACGTGATGCAAGAGAGCTACGAGACGCTGATGGCACTGGGTGAGGAGCCCTCCCTATCCCAGAGGAAAATTTGGGGGTGGAATGGATGTTTCACCTTGTTGGGATGCAAGGGGGGCAGGGCAGGGCAGCACCTGCAAATCCCTCTTTTCCCAACCAGTCCTCCAGGAATAATAATAAATGAATTATTAGACTCACCCACCCACTGCCCCCCAAGGAGGATGAGGAAAAGCAGGGGGAGCAGTGGGAATCAACTTTTCCATTATTTTTTTGTAGAAGAAATCACTAAATCCTCTTCCTACAGTTGGGAAAACTCTAGTTTTCCCCACAAACTCAAGCTCTCGGCATGACAAATTCTGTTTCCCAGAATTCCCCGTTTCCAAGCCTGACCTGTTGTCCCGCCTGGATCACGGGGAGGAAGCAACAGCCCTGGATCTCCACATATGCCAGGATACCCCGGCTGCAGGTGAGGCTCCCATCCTGCCCCTGCACATGCAGGAGGGGTTTTTTTGCTGCCCATCCCTCCCTAAGACAGGTGAAATAAAAATGAGAAGGGTTCCCCCTTCACTTTCCTTTTCCCACCACCTTCTTGTGTTCCCAGCCCTGGAATTACCCAACAAGTTGTATCTGTTGAAAAAGATGCAGTGGAGGAAAATGTTGAGAGGGGATTTAATCCACGAAATAGGAACGGATGATGGGCAAACTCTGGGTTAGAAAAACAGATTAAAAGTTTAGGATGCTGCTCTCAGACCTAGAGGAGGAGCTTAACAAAACCTGGGAGAGAAGTTTGCTGTTGAGAACTGAACACCAAAAATGCAGAATTTATAAAAGTACAAAGACACCTCACATAAACCAGAGATGTCCATTCCGGAAAAAAAGTAATAAAAAGGCGGAAAATGTGGATAATCAGTGTGAGAAGAGAGAAATGAATAACCAATAGAAGATAGAATGTTAATTAATAAAGACAGCTATGTACCTTGTGAGGCAATGAGTGCTAATTCATTTTTCTGCTAAAATATGTAAATAGTTCAAACTTTTAATACTTTTGCTAGAGTGATTCCAAAGTACCTTCAGTGCTGAACAAAGGAATGACAAATAAAGGAATGTTTCCAACCCAGCACATTCATTACAGACTTTATTTTTCAGCTTTCTTTTGTGTCTGGCTCTCTCTGGCTACAGAGCACGAAGCAGGAGCAGGGCAGGAACCACCTCAGGAAGAACCTGCTGAGGAAAAGCCCAACACGGACAAGGAGCACTCTCAACTCCCTGTGAGCCGGAGCAAGAACCACGCTGCCAACACCTGCAGTGAGTGTGGAAAGATCTTCAGCCACAAATCAGCCCTAGTGAAGCACCGGAAAATCCACAGTGGCGACCGCCCACACGTGTGTTCCGACTGCGGGAAGGGCTTCATCCAGCGCTCCGACCTCACCATCCACCGGCGTGTGCACACGGGCGAGCGGCCCTACGGCTGCCCCGAGTGCGGGCGCCGCTTCAGCGTCAGCTCCTCGCTGCTCACGCACCAGCGCACGCACGCACCTGGCGCTGACCAGCCCCACCGCTGCCCCCAGTGCGGCCGCAGCTTCGCCAACGCTGCGGCGCTGGCCCGGCACCAGAAGAGCCACCTGGGCGGGAAGCCCTTCGAGTGCGGCGTATGCGGTAAGGCCTTCGCCTGGAGCTCCCCCCTGGAGCGGCACCGCCGCATCCACACTGGCGAGAAGCCATTCCAGTGCACCGAGTGTGGGCGGGCCTTCGCCTGGAGCTCCCACCTCGACCGCCATTTGCACACCCACATCATCACCGTCGCTGCCAGGGATGAGGAGGGTGTGCAGGCGGAAGAGGAGCCACTCCCGGCCCCGCGGAAATGTGCCGACTGCGGGAAGAGCCTCATCCACCAGACAGACCCGCAGCGCTTCAAGCATAAGGGCACACAGACCCCGCTGGCCGGCACCGACCCCGCGCCGCAGCCCCACCGCTGCGAGCAGTGTGGGAAGTGCTTCAGCCACAGCTCGGGCCTGCTCAAGCACCGGCATGTGCACGGCTCCGAGCGGCTGCACCCCTGCCCAGACTGCCCACGCCGCTTCCGCTGCGGCACAGCCCTGGCCGAGCACCGGCGCAGCCACGCGCAGCCGCCCAACAATGCTGACAATGCCACGCCAGCTAGAGAGGAAGCGACCAAACCGTACCCGTGTGGGGCGTGCGGGAAGAGCTTCGGGTGGGTGTCACACTTGGAGCGGCACCGCCGTGTGCACACTGGGGAGAAGCCGTTCTGCTGCGGGGAGTGCGGGCGCGGCTTCGCCGTGAGCTCCCACCTGGAGCGGCACCGGCGAGTGCACACGGGTGAGCGCCCCTTCCGCTGCGGCGACTGCGGCAAGAGCTTCGCCGTCAGCTCCACGCTGCTGGCACACCTGCGCACCCACGGCGCCCAGCCCGGCCGACCCCACGCCTGCTCCGAGTGTGGGAAAGCCTTCAGCTCACTGGCCGGGCTGGAGCGGCACCGGCGGCTGCACCGCGGCGAGAAGCCGTACCAGTGTGGCCTCTGTGGGAAGGGCTTCTCCTGGAGTTCCCACTACGACCGGCACCGGCTCACACACACAGGGGAGAAGCCCTTCTCCTGCGCCCACTGCGGGAAGCGCTTCGGCCGCAGCTCCCACCGCAACAGGCACCAACGCGCCCACGCTCAGCGCGGCCCCCAGAAGCGCCACGTGTGCCCCGATTGCGGCAAAGCCTTTGGCCTCGGCACGGCCCTGGCGGCCCATCAGCGCCGGCACAGTGCCGGCACCCGCAGCCCCCTGTCCCTGCTGCCACCCACCTGGTGGGAGGGTGGACAGGGAGGCGGGACGGCCACACCCCCTGAGCTCTGGCCTCAGGGGCCCAGCTCTGCTTTGCGGAAGCATCCCATGCCTTCCCCCACTGCAGTGCCCAGGGACCGGGTGGCCAAAGCTCTCTTGCCCCTCACTGGGGTGTGGAGGCCTGGGGAGGGAGACACCCTGCAAAGCGATGCCACAGCCCCACCAGAGTCCTGGGTGTCCCTTCCTCCTCCCAGCTCCTGAGGTGGGGCTGAGGTGCTCAGAGTCCCCCTCCACTTTTGGGGACACCCCATAGCCAAGGAGGGAGGGCAGTCTGTACTCCTGTCCCAGGATGGGAGAGGGCTTGGGGGGCGCAGGATACCCCAGAATGAGGGTCAGGGTGGGGATGTGGGCTGAAGCAGTGGGAAAGGGGCACAGGGAGGGGAAGCCGTGCCTGCCGAAAGGGTTTTGGGGGGAGACAGGGGGAGGAGGGATGGGGAGGCTGAGGGTGGATTTCGGGAGAGGTGGATATCATTTGGGGTGGTGGGGAGACACTTTTCCCTGTAACTCTCCTCATCCTCTGCCCTACTCATAGGAGGATAAAAGAGGGGGGCACACCTTGGGTGTGTGGCAGGGTGAAAACACACAGGGAACCCCCTTCCCTGGGGATTTTTGGGGCCAAACAGCTCGGAAAAGAGCCCTGGGGACCTGTAGTCATCACCAGCACTGCTCGGACCTCCCCAGACTCTGCTGGGGGCGTACAAAGAACAGGTTGGGATGCATTAAGGTGGGAATGCTGGAGAAGCCGGGCCGCGTTTCCTGGGCTTGGAGTAACAGTTAATAAAGTAGAAGGCAGTTGAGCCAAAAAGCAAAACCCCTCCATGTGTGTCCGCGTGGTTTTGTCTCTGGGAAAGAAAGTGCTCCTGGGATTTCCTGCCTGGAGCAGGGAAAGCATCAGAGCACAGGGTTGGAGCACAGAGACACAGGTGTCCATGAAGTGCAGGGCTCCCAGTTTATTCCTGCCCTGTGGCAGCACCTCGTGCTCACCCTGAGCATCTTGCCCCCTCCATCCCCTTCTCCCACCCGCTGGCAGCACAAAGTGGGCACACCACTACTGGATTTTTGCATCAGAACCAGCCCCGGTTCCCCCACCCATCCCTGATGGAGCCAAGTGCCGTTGCCTTCGGGAATAGGCTCCTTCTCCCTCAGGTTGTCCCTTTTCTGGGGTCTGGACTGCAGCAGGTGCAATGTTTCACCCACTGCTGTGGGGAGACACCAGGACAGATAAATCCCACCCTGTGCCACGACAGAGCACCCCTGCCCCCCACCCCAGTGTCCTTCAAGTGTCACTTGGTGTCCTTTGGCTTTTGTCTCCAAGACAAATTTTCTCTCGTTTGTCTCTCCGCATCCATCACACCAAGGGGGCTCTCGGTCCTTGGGGGTCCTCACTGCTGGGAGCTCCAGTTGTGTCCCCAACAAGCCGTGTCCTGGCGAGGGGCGACAGCACCACGGCCTTGGGGAGGTGGCTGCGGCGGTGCTTGGTGAGGTGCGAGCCCTGGCTGAAAGCCTCGCCGCATTCAGGGCATTTGAAGGGCTTCTCGCCGGTGTGAACGCGGCGGTGCCGCTCCAGGTGGGAGGCCCAGGCAAAGCTCTTCCCGCAGTCGCCACAGATGTAGCTCTTGTGCACGGCATGGCCACGCTGGTGCACCAGGAATGGGGGGGCTTCCCCAAACCGCTTTCCACAGTCACCACACTTGTAGGGCCTCTCTGGCGAGTGGGTCTTGCGGTGCTGCAGCAGATGAGCCTTCTGGGTGAAGCGCTCGCCGCAGCTGCTGCAGGGGAAGGGGCGCTCACCTGTGTGGACGCGCCGGTGCCGCTCCAGGTGAGATGCCCACACAAAGCCCTTCCCACAGTCGGGGCAGCGGTGCGAGTGCTCCCGGTGATGGCACCGCTGGTGCCGCGCCAGGGCTGGCCCCGCCCGGAACAGCTTCCCACAGTCCCCACAGCGCAGGGGCTTCCTGCCCAGGTGTGTGCGGCGGTGCCGCGCCAGGTCGGAGCTCTGGCAGAAGGTCTTCCCGCAGGCTGGGCAGCGGTGCGGCCGCTCGCCCGTGTGGCTGCGGCGGTGCTTGGCGAGGTGCGAGCCCTGGCTGAACGCCTCACCGCACTCGGTGCACTCAAAGGGCTTCTCGCCGGTGTGGACACGGCGGTGCCGCTCCAGATGCGATGCCCACACAAAGCCCTTCCCGCAGTCCCCGCACTTGTGGGGTTTGTCGGCGGCGTGGCCACGGCTGTGGGCCGCCAGCTCGGCCGCGACGGCGAAGCGCTTCCCACAGTCGCCACACTTGTGCGGGCGGTCGCTGGCGTGGGTGCGGCGGTGCTGCAGCAGGTGTGAGCTCTGGCTGTAGGTCTCGCCGCACTCAGGGCAGCCGAAGGGCCGCTCACCCGTGTGGACGCGCTGGTGCCGCTCCAGGTGCGATGCCCACGGGAAGCTCTTCCCACAGTCAGCGCAGCCAAATGGCCGCTCCCGGGCTGGTCCTTTTCCACGCAAGGGTTTCACAGAGCTGAGTTTGGGGAGCACGGTGGGTTTGGGGTTCCCAGGAAGCACAGCTTTGTCTGGGCGCTTCGCTTTGCGCCTGTTGGAGCCGAGGGGCTTCTCCCTCTCCAGGCTGTGGGATGAGTGTGGTCCGAGCCCAGCGCTGCTCTCCGATGCTCCGTTCTCCGCTGCTTTTTCACTCACCAGACCCTGAGCTGCTGGGAAAGGGGAGAAGCGGGAAAAGGTGAAAGCGTGAGGAGCAGGATTTAAAACAATGGAGTAGCAACAAGATTCTCCTTAAAAATGTCACCTTTTCACTCGCCATCCCCTGAGCTTCTGGGAAATAGGAGAAGGAGGAAACAGGAAGCGCATGGAACTGATTGGAGCAGGGATAAGATTTAAAACAACAGAGCAACAACAGAGCAACTCCCAGAGAGGAGGAAGAGGGATACAACAAGGACCTGATCCCAGTTTGAACTCGAAATGTGGAGATGCCAAGGGCACTCCAGTGCCAGAATTTTCAACTTAAATTAGGAGAGATCAATAACATTTTCCTGAAGAAAAAGAATTAAGGAGAGGGCTGGGGCTTGGGGAAATCCTCCTGGAAACTTGCCCAGATCCCTCCACCCCTCTTGCCAAACTGCTTTGCTTGGAACAAGAAAAGGATAGGGGGATATACAACAAGGAAAGAGAGATTTCTGGGGTGTCCTTACCCAGGGACATGAGGGTCTCGTAGCTCTCGTGCATCACGTCGAGGTACAGGGCCTTCTGCCGCGAATCCAGCAGCACCCACGGCTCCATGGCAGGAGGGAGCACCGGGACAATGCAGATTCCTCCCTCGGGGCTCCCCAAAATACCCTGCAGGGAGGAGAAATCCCTTGAAATCAAGGAATTCCCCCCACAGCGCTTCCTGCTCGAGATTTGATGTTTTCCCTGTGGTCACTTCGAGGAATGTCGGCTTTTCACATCCAGGACTAATCCTGAGCATTCCCAGAGCCACGCGGGAACAGCGGTGCAGTAGGGTCCCTGCTTTCCCCCTCGCCTTTCCGGCAGACCCCATCCCACAGCAATCCCTGCCTCCCGGTTCCTGCACTCCCCGTGCCACCAGGAATCACCGATGGGGCCCTGGCGGCTGTATCCCAGGAGCATCTCCATCCCTGCGGAGCCCAGGGCTCCCTCTCCGTCCTGTCTATCCCTTGTCCTCTTCCCAAAGGAGCTGCTGCTGCCGGGAACGTGCCTCCTGCCCTCTCCAGCCCCGCTGGGAGCCGAACCACATCCCTGCTCCTCTTTCGCCCCGTCACCTGCCGTCCCCGACTCCTCGGCCGGCCGAGCCCGGAGCTGCTTCCACAGGGCTTTTCCTTAGAGAAGTGTCCTCCGTTCCCACGCTGAGCCTCCCCACGCAGGGAGGGGGCGATGCCCGGAGCCCCCCTGGCAGCCCCAGGCCCACAGAGCCTCCCCCAGCAGGACACAATGGAGGCGATGCCGAGCACGGCTGCGCTCCGGAAGCCCGAGCCGGTATCCGGGAGAGGGAGGAGACGCCGAGCAGCGGCTCCGCTTGCCCGGAGCCCTCTAGAGGTAAACCGATCGCAGACCCGTCCCCAAACCTCGCACGGACCCTTGGGGACCCTGGCAACGGGCGGGACCGCCGCCTCCTCCCCACCCCATGCTCCTGCTCTGTCACCCGCGTTGTTCCCGCAGTTGGTACCCAGAGGGTTTGAGGACCCTGCTGGAAGCTCTGCCGGGGAGATTGGGATAGCAGGAGGGAGCAGGGATGGATCGAGTGTTGGGAACGTGAAAGGGTTCTGCTGGGATTCCCCCCAGATGAGAGAGGGGACACTGCTGGGTCCCCATCAGCTGCAGGCAGGAAGAAATTCGTGTTTTCCACCTGGAAGAGTAGCCCTGATGGCGTTTTCCAGTGAAAATAAGTGGGTTTTCTCCCCTCAAAACTCCAGGTGAGCTGCTTATAACAACCCCTCTGGACTTCCTCCATCAGCTCCACATCCTTCCCACAAAGAGAACCTTAATTTTGGACAGTTTCATCCAAGGAACTCCTCCCTGGTGCATTCATTTCTTGAATTATTCCCCCAATCCCAAAAGTTTTGCCTTGGAGTTCCACGAGTACATGCCAAGAGGTGTATCCTGGGAATCCTCTGGGCAAGCAGGAAGTGAAGGACAATAAAATTCTTTGAAATGGCATCTTTCCTCAATAGGACCTGCCCGCACCTCTCCAACCTGTGCCTGCCGGCCTAGAGACTCATTAAGGCTAATTACCTCATTAATAAATCCACACGGGGTTTTCCCTCCCTGTGCTTTACGTACGCGGTCTTTTTTCATCTCCACAGGGAAACGCTCCCAGGTGGACAGCCTCCTCCATTCCGAGTGCTCTCCAACACATGCATGATGTCCCACGCAACATGTGGAATGAAATCCCACTTTTTTGCCACTCCTTCCATTACGAAAAGTCAACCTTAAAATCACAAAAGAGCAATTTGGAAAGAAATAACCATCTCTTCTCCCACCCTTTGATTTCCTGCCTTGTGATGCAACTGGTGTCAGGCAGAAACTCACTTTCCCGTAACCTTCAGGAAATCAGCAGATGGGAGCAGAAAGATGGGAGTGACAACTTTTGCAACAGCTGGATTGCTGATGCCCAGAAAATAAATCCCTGTCATTGTGGTTGATCACAAAGCAACTTGTTGGGACACGCATTAATCCAGGTCCAATAATCAGGACAATGTGAAACCATCTGCCTTCACTCCAAACTCTCTGCTGTTCCTGGGAATGTGTATCCCGGCCAGTTTCACTGTGCAATTCCCAAATCCCACAGGATTTGTTATTCCATGTGGAGAAAATGTGTGGTTTTGGAAGTTCAGCATTGACATCCCACAGGGAACAACCAGCGAACCACAAATCATAAAATATAAAACCGGACACAAACCAAGGAGTTTTTTTCTCAAAAAAATGATACTTTTACCTTTTTCCAATCGAACAGGTGGATTTTCTTAAATTGAGACATGCTCCAAAGATGAAAACAAAATCAAGAAAAGCCTTCAGTCCTTCAGTTTTTCTTAGAAGGAAACTTTCCAAGGGTGTTTGTCACCCAATTTTAATCAGAAGTCGTCCCTGCCATCATGAGCTCAAGGCTACAAGAAACATCAAGGGCCCCAAAAACATCCTCTGACTCATAGGATTGCACCATTCCATTGTGAAATTCCCCACCCTGAGGGATGTACCCCCTGAATCTGACCACGTATGATCTCAAGGTCTAAGTACTGGGACACCATCAACACTATTGATGGATCAAGAGCGAGGCAGGAGTTCCACAGGGCCATCTGTTAAGACTGCAAACATCACTTCAGCTGCACTGAAACTTCTGCTTAATCAGACTGTGACCATCCTGACTCACAAGGGACAGGCTGTACTGACTTCGTGGTTTTAAGCCATTTTTCTGTATTCATTGCATTTATTGTAATTTTTCTATTAACTTGTAACTATGACTTAAAATCTCTCAAAGGTATTTGTGTGGGGATAATTTCCCCTGCTAGTTTACCTTCAAACAATTACAACCAGGAACGTGGTGTTGCAAATCCTGCAGGTACCACAAAAACACCCCCCACACTTCACCAAAAAGCAGAATTCTGGCCAAAACCCACATTGTGGCTTCTCCTGAGGGGATCCCTTGAACACAGCACCACAAGCCCCCAATCTCCATGTCACAATTCCAGCTAAACCGGACATCTCATAAATGCAATCCGCAAAGACCCTTGACGTGAATCTCCAAAATCCTACCTAAATTTTGTTGGACTGAATGTTCCTTCATCCTGAGATATTTCATGATCATCTGTAGTGAAACTCCACAGTTTTGTGGTGACTGAACAGGATAAAGCCCGGTGAAGGTGTTGGCTCCGAGCAGGAGACTCAAGCTCTCAGTCCAAGAACAAAGAGATGGTTCCTCAGATGAGTTTATGATGCTTTGACAAGTCCAAGGTCTCCATTCTGGAAAAAATGCTTGTCTCAGTTCTAGAAAAAGACCCATTTTTTTGCCATTTCAGTGAAGTTCTGGATGATCTTTAAGGTCTCCTTCCCACTCAAACAATTCTTCATCCCCTCTGTTCTAACAGATGCCAGATCAAGCCGAAATTGTCAACACCCAAGAGCATCCAGTAGATGAATTTTCCCTGGAAATGCTCATTTTCATGCCTGGAATTATAATTTGAATGTTAGCTCAAGGTCTCCCCGGGGTTCAGAAGGATCTCCATGATGGTTATTTAGCTTTCAGCAGGCTTTGTGCAATACCAGGAAAAAATCCTAACCTCATTGTCCCCTTCTGGGAAATTGCTGCTTTTGGTGGAGCAGGGTGCGGTCACCATGTTGGGGTAAACATGGAACATCCCAAAACATGCAGTGGACTGGTGGCTTTACTCCAGTGAGTAAAGGGAAAAAAAAAAAAAAAAGACAACCCACCAGCGGAGGAAATGACTGCTCAATTGCTGGTTCCCCTCCTAATGACAAATCTCACTTCACACTCTTCCGGGTTGCACTGATTGGCAGAGGGTTTTTTGGAAGCACCAGGTCCCTTTTTTTTCCCCCTAAGCCAGTGTATAAAATGAATTCCAGTCTCAGCAGAGGATTCATCTTCCTCCTGGAGCGATGACTGGAACTGGTGAGTGATTCCTCCCCACAATCCTGAGCTCTCAGTGTTTTTTGTTGTTTTGTTTTTGGTTTTTTTCCTGTTTTTCTTTCATCTTTGATGTCTGGGTTTGGTGTTTTGGTTCCACCTGGTTCCATCTCTTTGCCACCTCCCAAGAGCACAGCCACAAACCTTCCTTTTTGCAGCTGGGCTATTCCATGGTCACCTGGAGCTCTGGACACAGTGAGCAGGGGGAGACCTCCCTTCAAATCTGGGACATGGGATGATCCTGTTTTTTTAGAAAACACAGGCATGAGCTTGGAATCTCTGTGGGCCATCCCAGAGGATGCCTCCATTCTCCACATCTTCCCAAAAACCACCTGATGGAAGGTGGAGATCCAGCCGACACCTCCAAGAGCTGGTCCCAAGGTATTTGCTCTCATCTCCAAACAGGATCTCCCAAATGGTCCATAGGTTTTTTCCAATCCAACCATGATGATTCTGTGATTGGGGCAGGTCAATCCAACCTTATTCCATTGTTAACAGGACAACTGGAGCAGATATTATATATTTTACACTGATGATTGATATCTGGATCAGCTCAAGGGGCTGTTGAAACACCTGCCTCAGGTGTCGCATGATAAAGGCTATGACGTGGATTCCTGGAAGATTCACCCCAGATCTGTTGCAGGTCTGGGGCTGCTCCAGAAAAAAAAAACCAAACACAATTCCCAGGGTAGGGAAAGTAGGGTACCCAAAGTAGTGTTTCCAAAGCTTTTTGTTTTTTTCCTAGAAGAAAATTGACAGCACTTGGGAGAAGGAAAAGCAAATTAAAGTTGCTCTTTAGTAATTTTGAAAAACAGAAACCAAAACTAGAAAAATCCCGAGGGGGGATGGGGAACAGGAAGGAGTATGGTTCTCAGCCCAAATTTCCCTTCACCGTGAAAATGTTAAATAACATTGTGTCTGTTCTGGTGGAAATGGTCATTTTGGGTCTGTTTGCTGCTCCCTGTGGTCATCTTAAAGACACAATTTTTAAAGGAGAGAATTTTAAATTGGGAAGGATTTTTAAAAGAAGGGAGTTTTAAAGGAGGGAGTTTTAGAAGAGGGAATTTTTAAAGGAGAGTAAAATTCTCTTCTCTAAAATTAAGTAGAAAAAAATTAATTAGGAAATTTTAAAGAGGATAAATCCATCTCTCTTCATCCCTCTAATCCGTCCATCTTTCTGTGAAATTTTGTCTCCATCTCTCCTGTCTGTGCAAGTCTTCATCAGATCCATCTGCCCAATCCTGTCTTTTCCCTCCACCCTTCACATAAAAACTCCCAGAATTACCCAAGTATGGGAAAGGTCACTGGGGACAATGAGATGCCTCCATTCTTTGCACATGAGTGACACTAATTACTGCTCTTGGAAGCTTTGGAGCTTATTCTAAGGAGGTCAGAGTCATTTTGGGAATTTATCACAGCAGCTGTACAAGCAGAACATGAATGTGGAGGAATAAAAAATCATCCGTAGGTTGATTTCTCTTAAGGGATGGGAGTCACTGACATCTCTTGACACCTTCCATGATGGAGCTGCTGGTGCCAGGGCTTTCACAACCAGCTCAGTTCTTCTTTTTTAGGTCTCGGTTACCAACATCCTTGCAGCCAGTCTGTGCCATCAGGAATGACCTTGAGTGCCAACGCCACGTTATTCCCTTCTCTTCTCTTCTCTTCTTCCCTCCGCAGTCCTCCTCCAAATCCTGCTGCTCGCGGGTCTCCTGAGCGCCAAGCGGTTCCCGTGCTTTCCTGAGTATTGCCTCCATGACCAGGACTACGAGGAGCTGCTGGGGATTGTCCAGGACGGGCTGGAGCCCGCGGTTCACCCGGCGCATGTGGTCGTGGTGGGCGCGGGGATTGGCGGGCTGACGGCAGCCAAGCTGCTCCGGGACGCCGGGCACACGGTGGGTATTCCACAAGGCTCTCCCGGGCTTGTTTCCCTCCTCTGAAGGTCTTCCAGGCTGGCGAGGGAAAAGGAAATGCAGTGGGTCAACCAAAGTGGTGGAAGAAGGAAGGGAAGGAGATTTGTCTCCAATAATTTCCCCTGACGTTGGTTCCTGCAAATCAAACGAGCCGTTTGTGTTCTGTCTTTAGGGCAGTAGAAATTCCATGGGTTTCCAAACCATCCCAAGGTGCCTGTGAGTCTCAAAGAGGGTTTCCAAGGCATGGAGGGACAGATGGGTGC
This sequence comes from Illadopsis cleaveri, assembly GCA_013399915.1. NCBI lineage: Eukaryota > Metazoa > Chordata > Aves > Passeriformes > Timaliidae > Illadopsis > Illadopsis cleaveri. The sequence goes on along the minus strand of VXBB01000014.1, from coordinate 48,001 downwards.
TGCTTTCAAAGCCCTATTTGATCCTGAACCACCATGAGAACCTTCTCACCAGAGCTTGTGCCCAAATGCAACCCAGGAGTTGGGAAATGAGAAACTGCTCCATAGGCAGAGGTGTCTTGGCCAACAGAGAAGGGTTTGGATCGACAGGTTCTTCCTCTGCCATCTGAAGGGGGTCTGTCCCACCCTCTGGACCTTGTTTCGGGGGTGTTTCACTTCAAACAAGACATTTCCCAAACACTTCTGATCTCCATCCAACTTTTTTAGGTTACCATTCTGGAAAAGAGCGGCTGGGTCGGGGGGCGGATCCGGACGTACCGCCCCGAGGGACAGGACTGGTACGTGGAGCTGGGGGCCATGCGCCTGCCAGGCAAGCACAGGTGAGGGCAAGTCCAGGTGTGGGCAGGTGAGGAACCAGCCTGATTTGGGGAGTGAATCGCCCCCATCGCTTCCCCGGAGTTCAGCATATGAGCCAAGGGGACAAAATGCTTTGGTGGCAGAGCTGGGGAGTTGGTTGTTGGCTCTCAGCGCCATCACTCTGCTCTTTTTCCAGGCTTGTCCGTGAATTCATCCGCCAGTTCAACCTGAAGCTGAATCCCTTCGTCCAGAGAGACAACAACACCTGGTACTTCCTGAAGGGTGCTCGGGTCAGGGCTGAGGAGGTAAACAGGAACCCCGACGTCCTGAATTACGCGGTGAAGCCATCAGAGAAGGGCAAGAGTGCCAGCCAACTGTACCAGGAGGTGCTGGACAAGGTACAAGATTTTCCCGTGGTGTCCTCTCACCTGAATGATGAGTTAGGGAAGACTTGTCTGTGAGTTGGGAAAGACTTAGCCATGAGCTGGGGAAGACTCAGCCCTAGGCTGAGGAAAGAACAGGGTCCTTTTGGAGTGAGAAGCAGAGAGGCTCATTCAGAAACAAGGGCAGGTGGTTGCAAAGCCCCTCTTTGTCCACAAGAAATCCTTTGGAAGGAGTCCACTAGGACTTGGATGAGCAGAAGATGCCACATCAAGGCACAGCTGCCCGAAACTTGATGTCTAGAAGCCTCAGGGGTTACCAAACCCTGACATCCTGAGAGAATTTTGGGCAGCACTTTGGGAAATGGATCTTTTCCCAGTGAAAATATTGATGTTTCTTCTTCAGGCTTTTAAGAAGTTCCAGACCACTGATTGCAAGAAGTATCTGGCTGAACATGACTCCTTCTCCACCAAGGTAATGGGCTTGGGCTTGAAGGCAAATTTAATCCCAGCTCTTGATGATTACCCAGCTCTCCCTGCTTTGAGACAGGTCTGTCTGTGACACTCTAATGCCATCCTCTGTCACCTTTTGGATGCTTTTCCCTAATAAATTATCCCTTCTACTTAAAAAAATGCTGAGAAAGGGGCCAGCAGCTCCAATGGAGCCCTAACTGGGGTAACAACCTCAGGCTATGTCTCTTCTCCTTCGATCTACAGGAATATTTGATCAAGGTGGGGGGGCTGAGTCGAGGAGCTGTTGACATGATCGGTGACGTGCTGAATGAGGACTCGGGGTTTTACCTGTCCTTCCTCGCCTCACTGTGGGACTTTGATATCTTCTCTGATGAGAGGTGAGTGCTGTCCCTTCAGCCCAATCCTGTTCGCACAACAGGAAGCATCACAGTGATTCCAAACTGAAACCGCTCGTGCCTGGATGGGGCCTCCAAGCTCTGCTGGTGTCTCCAGCAGAGCTCAGGTTTTTACACTCCCTGAATCCCAGCGTTCTTCCCACACCTCCCGCTTCTCCTCCCTTCCAGATTTGATGAAATCACAGGAGGGTTTGACCAACTGCCCAGAGCCTTCCACAAGGCGCTGCCCGGCGTCATCCAGTTCAACTGCACTGTGGAGAAGATCATGACAAAGGACAACAAAGTCCGAGTGTTCTACCGTGCTCCACGCACGCTGGCTGCGACCATGATCACTGCAGACTATGTCCTTGTCACCTCCAGTGCCAAAGCCACCAGGCACATCCAGTTCGTGCCGCCACTGTCCCCTGCCAAGGCCCATGCCCTGCGCTCCATCAACTATGCCAGTGCCTCCAAAATAATCCTGGCATGCTCCGAGAAGTTCTGGGAGAAGGATGGGATCCACGGAGGGTACTCCATCACCGACCGCCCCTCCCGCTTCATCTACTACCCCAGTCACAACTTCTCCAATGGGGTGGGCGTCATCCTGGCCTCCTACACCTGGAACAACGATGCCGACTTCTTCCTGCCCCTCACAGACGATAAGTGCGTGGATGTGGTGCTCCAAGACCTGGCGGACATCCACCAGGTGAGCAAGGAGTACCTGCAGTACACCTGCGACCAGCACGTGATCCAGAAGTGGCAGCTGGACCAGCACTCCCTGGGGGCTTTTGCTGCCTTCACCCCGTACCAGTTTGTGGATTACTCGCAGGCCCTGTTCTCTCACGAGGGCCGGGTGCACTTTGCCGGGGAGCACACGGCCCAGCCCCACGCCTGGATCGATACCGCCATGAAATCGGCCATCAGGGCTGCCAGCAACATCCACCACGACAGCAGCGAGGCCCCGGCGTCGGGCTGGAAGGGGTCTGGGAGGCTCACACAGAGGGAAGAGCTCTGAGCTTGCCCCCAGCCATCTTTCGGTGGTGTGAATCTGGTTCTTCCCAAGAAAAATCATTAATCGGCAGCGAAGGTGTTAAAAGAATTGGGTGTCTTGAAGCAGGACTGAAGTGGTTAAACACATCATGGGGAGAGGAGGGAGCACTGAAATAGTAAATCAGAGTTATAAACACTTAATGGGGGTAGGAGGGAGCACTAAAATCAGGCAGTGGGTTCCAGGACTCTGCTGTTCCCTTGTCCACCGCTGTAATTCCCAGTTTATTTGTGTGGAAGGCACTTCATAGAATGACTAAGGTGAAATAAAGGTGGGAATTTCTGATCAGGAAATTCATCCAAAAGGCCATGAGCACCTTCCAGAGCTCAGAACAGAGCCAAACTCCATGTGCAGCATCTGCTACCTCAGGAAAATCAGAGTTCAAAAGGTGAAACATGGCAAAAAGAGAAAACAGAAAGGTTTTAGCAGCTTGATTTGTGAATTCCCTGGAATTTGTGTTCATAACCTGCAGCCCCCAGATGCTGCTCCAAGACGGAAGGACCAAACCCCTAGGCTGGAGCTGAAACAGAGCCCCCAGGCCGTGGGGAGAGGGGAGGGGTCAGGACAATTAAAGCTCATTAACAGCTCACTAATGACTGCAGGGAGGGAAAGGAAAAAGGACACAGCCGCGTCCCTGGGTGGGCTCGAACCACCAACCTTTCGGTTAACAGCCGAACGCGCTGACCGATTGCGCCACAGAGACCTGTGACTGATGCTCTAAATGCAGGAAAATCGGATAAAAGTCAAATTTCGTGATATTTTACCGAATTAGAGCTGTGGGGATGAGGATGGAAAGTGGGAATGGCATGGAGATGGAGTTTATAGATGAAGATTAGGGGTAGGAAATGAGGAGGAGGAGGATGAGGATGGAGGTCGGGGATAGGAATGGGATGAGATGAAAAGTGGGGAATGAGGATGAGGAAGGAGGTAGGCAGCAGAGGAAGGCTGGCAAGAAGCTTCCGTCGANTTAGACCAACGAGCCGCTGATGCTTACAACCATCCCCTTTTGCCCTCTGTACGGAAATAGGTCGGGCTCCGGCACTCCCGCGATCCTTTCTTGAATCCCCTGTGCCTGCTCCTGATCCCGGCGCGGAGAGAAAAATGACGAAGCTTTTGGCGGGGAAAAAATGCTAAAACCAGGAAAAAAAAATTTAGCGAGGCCCCAGCGAGATTTGAACTCGCGACCCCTNTGAGGATGAGGAAGGAGGTAGGCAGCAGAGGAAGGCTGGCAACAAGCTTGCGTCAAGGTAGCGTGGCCGAGCGGTCTAAGGCGCTGGATTAAGGCTCCAGTCTCTTCGGGGGCGTGGGTTCGAATCCCACCGCTGCCAGCGGTTGTTTTTCTTACCTTTTACTCTCACTTTCCTTCCTCCCTCTCTGTCTCCTCACCCGGGAAGAGTGTAGTTTAAAATCCAAACAGAAAAGGTCCCCAAATAAGTAAAAAAACCCCAAAGGCACAAAAAA
>VXBB01000014.1:1876-12361 GCA_013399915.1 Illadopsis cleaveri | reverse complement strand
TTCAGACATCCTGGTGTTTGAGCTGCCGGAGAAAAGTAAGTCCTGGGCTGGGGGATGAGGATGGGCCAGGAGCTGGGCGGGACACGCCGAACAAACGATGGGAAATGAGGGAAAAATCCCCTCGGGGAGCCGGGGAATTCCCACCAAGGGAAGGCAGAGGACCCACGGAATCCCCTCCGGCGCAGTGACCGTGACCCTGGACCCCAGCACGGCTCATCCCCAGCTCCGGGTGTCGCCTGATGGCAGCAGCGTCAGCTGGGAAAGNTGGTCCATGGGGCTCTGCCAGGGCCAGTTTTGGGCTCTCACCTCCCTGGAGAGGATCCCGCTGTTCCCGGCCCGGATGCCCAGCAGGGTGAGGGTGGCCCTGGACTACGAGAGGGGCCAGGTGGCTTTTTTTGATGCTGATAAGAAGAGTCTGATCTTCGCCTTCCCCGCGGCCTCGTTCAAGGGGCAGAGGGTCCACCCCTGGTTCCTGGTGTGGGGCGAGGGGTCCCAGATCACACTGTGCCCCTGAGCTCCCCCAAACCCCGAGGGCTGTCACCCGTTCCCGGCGCTTTCAGGTATTTCTGTCTGCCAGGAGTCTCTTTCAACTCCCGGCGGCGCTGGGCGTCCCTCGGGGTCGCTGTCCCGAGTTGTCACCCCCAAATCTGGATGCTGAAAATGGAGCCACGTGTGTCCCCCCCATCCTGCACCTTCCCAACCTTTTCTCTCCTCTGCTCTGGCTTTGGATGAAGTAAAAACCCAACATTTACGTGTTTTAACTTCTTCTCTGTTTGGTGTTTGCTGTTCATGGGTGTCGGGATCAACCTTTTTTTGTTGTTATTTGTTTGTTTGTTTGTTTGTTTGTTTAATTTTGTTTAATTAAATTTTGTTTAATTAAATCCCATTCCTGTCGTTTGCACCCTGGAGGAGCCACAAGCCCCGTGCAGGTGGCCCAGGGACTGTCCCTGTCCCTTCTCCCTGGGAGCCACTGCCGGCAGTCAGGAAGGACACGGAGCAGGAAATCACACCTGGTTTTTATTATTAATGATATAAATCACGGAACCCACAGACCTGATCACCACGGGGACATTTTCCAGGGAGAAAACGGCTGCTTTAGGGCAATTCCACCGGTTGGAAAAAATGTAATTTGGAGCCTTTGGTTTGGGAGTGATGGGATTATCTACAGCCTCAAGGCAAGCCTTGGGAAAATTTGCCATTCCGCCCTGGTTTCTCCCGTTTTCCTGCTTCTCTGCCCCTCACAGTCCCTTTTCTACACCTTCCTCCCTCTCTTTTGCCGCGTTTTCCCCAGATTTCCCCCTTCTCCCGGCGGAGAGGGAAACACAAACCTGCCCCAGGGGTTGCCCCCCGAGGGTGTGAAAATCGGGGGACGTTTTTCCCCTCAGGGACACACCCGGAGGTGGGACCGGGCCCCCACCACCCAGAGCCAGGGCCGGACCCTCTCCCCGGCAAAGGCCACGCGAGAGAAGACGAAGAGGAGCCCCCCATCCTCGGCATCGAAAAACGCCACCGTGCCCCCGCCACAGTCCAGGTGGACGCTGACCCTGCGGGGCAGCCACCGAGGGGCCACCAGGGTCACCTTGCGGGCGGTCAGCGCCCGGACCTGCCCTCCCCACTTCTCCAGACCCCAAATCCCACCCTGGGGGCCCAAGCTGAGCCGCCCCTTCCTGGGCACCGACTCCAGGGCCACCCCCACGGCCCAGTCCCCCCCGTCCCCCACATCCACGTCCCAGCAGTGGCGGCCGGACACGAAGCCCTGGTGGCCCAGCACGAAGGGCCAGTGCTCAAAGCGCTCCGGACTGTCCGGCAGGTCACGGTGTCCGGCCCCACGCCACACACTCTTGCCATCCTCGGACAGGACCAGGTCGGGGTGAGCCGTGTCAGGGTCCAGGGTCACGCTGGCTGTGGGGGGACAGGGACAGAGGTGAGGACCAGACCCCTGAGTGACATTTCATTACATATATAAATGTAATATATATGTAATGTGGTTGTTTGGGTTTTTTTTTAATATATGTAAATGTTGTTTTACACTACAACAACACAGACTCTGATTTTTNNNNGTGACATTTCATTACATATATAAATGTAATATATATGTAATGTGGTTGTTTGGGGTTTTTATTAATATATGTAAATGTTGTTTTACACTACAACAACAAAGACTCTGATTTTTAGAAGATTGAAAATGACTTTTTTTATTTGTGGGATGTGTCTCCCTTGCATACTATTTTACACAGACCAATTCGATTGGTGACAAAAAGGCAAGCTTCTTCAATCACATTGGTCAGACCAGAGGGACATCAGGAAGAAGTCCCTCCTAAGACAAGGAATGAATAACATAGGTACAGTTTATAAAAACACTCTTTTTCTGTTTACAGAAAACTCCTTGGGAAAAGAATTTCAGAAAACCAAAACATCTCAGGCACGAACTCGGGCTACACTTGAGCATCTCAGATCCCTCTTTTCGGGGCACCGGGCGGAAGCATCAACAAACCCCCCCAAAAAATGGGGAAAACCATCCCAGCCCAGGAATATCTGTAAACCAAATGTAGTTTTGGTTCATGCTTGAGATGCTTTTGTAAACTGTATCTATATATACACTTTTTTTTTTAAATACCAGGAAAAACCCTTTTCCCTCCCTCTCCTGTATCTCCAGGTTCTCCCTGCAATGTTTCTATTCCCAATTTATATCTGGGATGGGAGAAGGGCGGCTCAGCTCTTCCAGCTCTCCCAAAATATGACTCAAATCTATTTTTTTTTTTCTCCTTCTGGATACCTTGGAGCTTCCTTAGGGTTTCCTTCAAGGCACTGCTTCTCCAGGAGAAGTGAAAAACGCGCTCTTCCGGCCCTGGAGCCACATCCAGGGGCAGCTGGAAAGTCACTTTCCCACACCTGGAATTAAAAAAAACATATATAATTTTTGTTGGTTTTAACCAACAAAACCCCCCTCACACTTCTCAGAACAACCAGGGAGGTTTCAAGAGTCGCCAGCAGTGAGGGGTGGCGCTGCTGGAATGTTGGGTTTTAATTTAATTTTAATTTCCCACCTTCCCTTGGAAACCTAGGAGACCAAAGGCCAAATTTCCCTGTCGGATTCATCTCTTTTCCTTTTTCCTAAATCTTGTTTTTTATGAGGAAGGAAGGAATTTTTGGCTGGGGAGAAGAGCCAAGATTTTAAATTGTTTTGAGATTTTGTGACCCGAGGATCAGCACATCCCAAGAGTGATCAAGGACCCAAAGGCTCCTCCCTGGAGGCGAGTTCCGAGTTCCCTCCTCGGTTCCTCTTGGGAAAACTCACGGAAAAGTTTTTCGGGGAGGCCACAAACCTGCTGATGGAGCTTTTCACATCCTGGGGAAAGAAGAGAGGAAGGAAAGGCAGCTCAGCATGAGATCCCCCAAATCGCAGCAAAGCGAATTATTCGAATTATTCAGCAATACAGGGAACCACCAGCCCTCCCACGGGGATTTAATCCCCTTTTCCACATTTTTACAGGCTCAAATCTCCCTCTCCTCATCCCCTCGGGGCTTTCAGCTCTCCGGACCAAACGGGAACCAGGAGAACCCCGATTATTCACTCAGTAGGGAGGGCCCTCACCCTGATTCTCCCCCCAAAACAGGAGAATTCCCTCACCAGCTGCTGATTCTTCTCTTCCTGCCCCTGTGCCGGGGAGTCCCGGGGAGAAATCTCCGGGGTTTTTTTCGCCTGCCTCTTCTCCAGCTCATTTTTCAGATCTTCCAGCTGTGGGAGCGAGAGGAGCTCAGGATCCCTCCCGGAATGTGCAGCCCCAAATCCCAGCGGGGCTTCTAAAATTACAAACTTGGGGGGAAACGGGGTGGGAAATGCCCCGAGGAACTCCTGGGAAGGCATTTCCCACGGGATCCAAATCCCGGCCCAAATCCCCGCAGCTCCCTGCCCAAATCTGGACAAGTTCTGCCCAAATCTGCTCAAATTCTGCCCAAATCCATGTGGTGACACCGCCCTTCCCTCCCAAAGGAATGCCCCCGAGCTCGGAGTGTCCCTCAGTGTCCCCAAGGTGGCACCTACCAGGTCCTCCAGCTTCCCGGGGCACTCCAGGGCAGCTGCCCTTCCTCGGAGTTTTCCTCTCCGGGCTGGGAAAAGCCGAATCCCGCTGGAATTCCTTCCCAAGAGATCCAAATTGGGTTGATCCCCCTGGCGATCCCGGATCCCTCCTCTCCTGTTCCTCCCCTGTCCCGGGTGAAACCGAGCCTGCGCGTCAGGTCTCCCCACACCTCTCCCGGTTTTTCCTCATCGGAATTCCAGGATTTTATCCCCGGAGCTGCTGCCCCAGGGAGCCGCCACCCCGCTCCTTTGGCACCGGAACCATCCACGTCTCCAAAAAAACCCCTGGAGGGACGGGGTGTCCCCGGCGGGCGAGGAGCCCCCAGGGCTTGGCGGGACCAAAAATGGGGCAAATGCAAGGAAAAAGGGAGGGAAAAGCACAGCCAGAACCGCGAGGGCATTGGCAGAGGGGCACAAATTGGGGTCCAGGACACAAATTGGGGTCCAGGACACAAATTGGGTCCAGGACACAGATTGGGATCCAGAACACCCTCCCACCTCCATTCCTGAGGCCAAATCCACAGGGATTTGAGCTCACCGGGAAACTTCTCCAAGGGATGTTTCACCCTCTGCTCCTCCACCGAGCTCCGTGGGCAAACTCATTTTTATGGAATAAAATAAAACCTTGGAACTTTTGGTGGCAGGATCTCTGCCACCGAGCCGGGAGTTTGGAGATGCAAATTTCGATTTTCCAGCGCGCTTTTCCCACCGGGAAGAGCCAGGGAGGAGTCACCGGCTGTGGGAGCGGCAGGACCGGGAACAAACACCCCAAAAACGCTCCCAGGAAAATTTCGGCCCAAGGGAAAGGGGCGGAAACACCGGCGGAGCCTCGGGCTCGGCTCCTCCGCCCGGGAATGGGGAATCCAGGCGGGGAAAGGAGTCGGCAGAGCCTGGAAAACCAGCCCGGGCGGGACCCGCTTTGCATCCCCTGGAGAGAAGGGACTCGAGGGTGTTGAGCACAGGCAGGGACGTGTCGCCCTGATATTTTTTTCAGCCCTCTGATGCTTTGCATTTCTGGACTAGGGTTCTCACGCATTGTAACATAGAGTGATGTTTTGAAAAAAATATGCAATTTTTTTCTAGGAGAAAGGACAAATTGATGGACTTCTAACCTGACCAGTGGGGTCAGAGAGGTGTCAATGGCCCAATTGCTGATCAAGTGCCAAACACTGTTTAAACCCTAATCCTAATCGCTATTGGGATGTGCTGATCCTCGGATTTCAAAATCTGAAAATAATTTAAAGTCTTGACTCTTGTCCCCAGCCAAAAATTCCTTCCTTCCTCATAAAAAAACAAGATTTAGGAACAAGGTAAAAGGAAAAGAGATGAATCTGACAGGGAAATTTGGCCTTTGATCTCCTGGGTTTCCAAGGTTAAAACCAACAAAAAAAACCTAAATGTTCTGCTCGCACAACTGGACAGTGTGAGTGTGGTTCTTTCGTGTCCTCTGGTGACAGGCACAGGCCCTGGGGCGGCCGGGGAAGGAGGATTTCTGTCCCGGGGGACTCGGTGTCGGTGCCGGGAGTGTCCCCGGGGACGGGGAGGGGGCTCCGCTCATCCCGCGCCGGTTATTCCGGGCCCGGCGTCGCTCCCGGTTCCTCTTCTCGGTTCCGGAATTAATCGGAATTAATTAACACGCGGCTGTTTCGGTGCTGCCGCTTCCTCTTTTCGGGTTTCCTCGGATGACAAAAATCGCGCGTTTTTGAGGAAATCGGTGAAAGCAGCAGAACTCGTGTCCCGCCTCTGCCCAGGCCCGGGTGTTGAACCCACCAGCGAGGGGGGAAAAGCTTTTTTTGGGGAGTAATAATGAGGAAAATTGGGTTCCGGGAGGGTTTGTGTCCCTGCAGGGTCTGTGTGAAGGGCTGGGGAGGCAGAGGTGTCCTCATCTCTCGAGGATTTTCTTAATTTATCACCCAGGGGCTCAGAAATCCAGAGGGATTTTACAATTCCAGTTCCCGGCGGGGCAGGGAGGGCACGATGCAACACAAAACGTTCTTTTATTTGAGATAAACACCAGGAATGGGGACAGATACTGGGAGTGGGCAGCCCCCAAACCGAGGGGCGAGGGGTTCAGGGCACACCCTGGACAAAAAAAACACTTTGGGAAGAGAAGAGACCGGGAGGATTTGGTCAGGATAACATCCAGTGAACATGTAAATTGATATATTTGCTATTGATAAACCAACTATCAGCATCTGCCATCTGAAGNAAGAAAGTAAACTCTGTTTTTCACGCTGGGGATGCCTCCCCACAGCCCCCACATGTAGCCCTGGTTTCGTGCCTGAGATGTTTTTGTTTTCTGAAATTCTTTTCCCAGGGAATTTTCTGTTAACAAAAAAGACTGTTTTCATAAACTGTACCTATGTTATTCACTCCTTTTCCTAGGAGGGACTTCTCCTTGATGTCCCTCTGGTCTGACCAATGTAATTAAAGAAGTTTGCCTTTTTGTCACCAATCAAATTGGTCTGTGTAAAATAGTATATAAAAGAGACACATCCCAAAAATAAAAAAGTCATTTTCAGCCTTCTGAAACTCGGAGTCTGTGTCGTTGTGGTGTAAAACAGCGTCACCTAATATTTCTAAATTTAAAAAGTTTTAGCCTGCCAGCAGCTGTTTGTCTCAATAGGACACGAAATAAAGAGGCCTGACTTCAGTCAGAAGACAGTAGAAATTAGAAAGCTTTATTTACAGCTGTTAACTTTTTCCCCAAGCAAAAAATTTGTTAAAAAAGTTTCTTCTCAAAACAATCTTGGCGAACAACTCTCCTTCCTCAAAACAATCTTTTCTCCAGGTGGCGTTTCGCTGTTTGTCTGGTTTAACCAACAACATTAGAAAAGTCTCGTTCCTATTCATCAGCCACGTTAACTCTGCAGCAGTTAAGTCCGTAAAAAAATTGAAGAGTCATTTTCAGCCTTCTAAAATCAGAGTCGTGGCGTAAAACAGCGTCACCCGCTCAGCGGCAGATCCGCAGCGAGACCCCGAAGCCCACCCAGTCCAGCGGGGACACGACCCGCCCGGCCATCGCCCGCTCCTGGCTGCGGGAGCCCCGCGTCACCTCCAGCAGCCGCGCCCCGAGGCCGATCTTGAACCAGGGCAGGACCCTCTGGCCCTCGAAGGCGGCCCGGGTGTACTCCAGGATGGGAACGTCGTCCCCGGAGCTGAAAAAAGCCACCCGGCGCCCCTCGTAGTCCAGGGAGACGCGGAGGCGCCGGGGCGGGGGCTGCAGGCGGAGGTTGGCCCGGGGGGAGGTCAGGGAGTGAAAAGACTCCAGCGCCCACACGCCCTCCTTGGGGGTCAGGCTCAGCGGGCCCCTCCTGCGGGACGACTCCCGCACCACTCCCAGCGCCCACACCCCGCCCTGCCCCACCTCCACCTCCCAAAAATGCCGCCCCGAGGAGAAGCCCTCCCGTGCCAGCACGCAGGGCTCGAAATCGAAGCGCTCGGGGTGGTCCGGGACGTCCCGGGGCAGGAGGAGCCCCCGAACCTCCTTCCCGTCCTCGGAGAGATGCAGGTGGCGGTGGGCGGTGGAGGGGTCCAGGGTGACATCGGCTGTGGGGAAAAGGGAGCGCTGGAGGGGGGCCGGGATCCCCCAGACCCCGGGATCGGCCCCGCTCTCCCTTTTCCCGAGGATGGAGATGCTCCTGTCCCTCTGAGACCCCGGGATTGATTCTATTAACCCTTTTCCCGAGGATGGAGACACTCCTGTCCCTCCCAGAGCCTGGATCAGCCCTGCCCTCCCTTTTCCCGAGGCCGGAAATGCTCTTTTTTGGGGAAATTTGGGCCGTTTCTCGGGCCTTGCACGCAGCAGGAGCCTCAGCATCAGGGCGGTCACTCTTTCCTGGCTCCCCCAGCAGGAATGGCTCTGGTTTTCCCACAGGAATCTCCACCCCCAATCCCAAATCCCTCAAATTTGCTTCCCCAGGACTCACCTGGCTCTTGCAGCTGGAACATGAGGCTGTCTGAGGAGAGAGATGTCACAGGCTCAGGGTGGGACAACGCCTTCATCCCTCGGGATGGACCAGGCAAAACCCGTCCCCAAGGATTTGTTCTCATGGATTTATCTCCCCTCTGTCCTCCCCCTGACTTTGTGGGGTCGGATTTTCCCACCAGTGACCCCAAATCCTGTTTTGGAGTGAGACCTGGCAGGGGCAATGCCTTTGCTGGGCTGGTTTTTCCCTTCTCTCCACTTCCCCAACTGTTTTTTTTCCCCAGGAAATACCTCAGGGAAAAACCTCAGGGCGCTTCTCTGGTGAACAGTTCCTGGATACCCCACAAAATAACCCCATTTCTCCCAGATATCCCAAAAAATAACCTAATTTCTCCCAGATATCCTACAAAATAACCCCATTTCCCCCAGGTATGCCACAAAATAACCTAATTTCTCCCAGATATCCTACAAAATAACCCCATTTCCCCCAGGTATGCCACAAAATAACCCCATTTCTCCTGAGTATCCCACAAAATAACCCCGTTTCTCCTGGATATCCCACAAAATAACCAAATTTCTCCTGCAAAATAACCCCATATCCCACAAAATAACCCCATTTCTCCTGAGTATCCCACAAAATAACCCCGTTTCTCCTGGATATCCCACAAAATAACCAAATTTCTCCTGCAAAATAACCCCATATCCCACAAAATAACCCCATCTCTCCCAGATATCCCAAAAAATAACCCCATTTCTCTCAGGCATCCCACAAAATGCACCTTGGCATCTCCTCAGGGTGCCCCTCACCAGGATGTTCCTCTGGGCAAAATCCTCCAGGCTCCTCTGCAGGTCCGAGGAAATCTCGGCCGGGGGGTGGAATTTCATCACCTCACAGCTGCAGCAGAGAGGCCAAAAAATGGGGCAAAAAAACCCCCAAAATGGTTCATTTTACTCTCATTAAATATTCCCGGGGGGCCGTTTATGGGATGGGGTGGGGGTGTTTAAATCCAAACCCCTTTTCCTGCCCTTCCTGGGCAGTTTCCTTCCCCCAGACCCCAAATTCCTGAGCCAGAAGCAGCTCAGTGGGAATTTGAGCTCCTGGAGGGGGATTTTGACCTGGGAGTTCACCTGGACAGGTGAATTCACCTGGACGGCCCCAGAGGGGTGAGGAAGGAGCTGAGTTACCTGTCCAGGAGCTGCTGGATGTCCTAAAGGTGGGAGGAGAGAGAGAGGGGATGGTGAGAGAGGAGGAACAACAAATTCTGTTCCTTCAGACCCTGGGGTCAAAGAATTTTGGGCTGGTTTGGGTGGGAGGGAGTTTAAACCCATCCTAAAAATCCTAAACCTGTCCTAAAATTCCTAAACCCATCCTTTAAACCCATCCTAAAAATTCTAAAGCCATCTTAAAAATCCTAAACCCATCCTAAAAATCCTAAACCCATCCTTTAAACCCCTCCAGACTTTAAACCAATCCATGTCCCAGAGGTGTCTGAGCTCTGCCCCTCCCGGGGCTGTGGCAGTGCCACCAGGGGAGCTCCTGTGGGGACAATCCGGGCTCCTGGGTGTTGGATTTTGTTTTTTTCCCCCATTTTCCCCTCTCAGTCCCGGCGCTCCGGGGTTCTGACCTGCAGGAATTGGCTCGGGGGCTGCTGGAATTTCCCCTCCATCTCCCAGATCAGCGTGTCCAGCTGCGACAGCTCCTCCGAGACTTTGGCCAGCGCCCGGTCCCGGGCTCGCCCCATGTCCCGGTCCAGGTCCCCGAGCCGGGCCAGGAGGAGACGCTGCTGCTCCTCCAGGAATTGCTGCAATTCCCGGAATTCCCGCTGCGATTCCTGGAATTCCCGCACCATCCGCTGCGCCTCGCTCCGGGTTTCGTCCTGCCGGGAGCGCGGGTTGAGGACAGGAGGGGACAGATCCCTCCCGTCCCCTCCTGCCCCTCCCGGCCCCGCGTTATCTCCACGCCGCAGCCTCCGGTGATGATAAACACCCAACGCCCCATATGAGCCAAATCCGGGAGATTTGGCCCCAAAACATCGCTGGGGTGTAGAGGGAGAAACCCAAACCCGTCCCGCGAGCCAAATCCGGGAGATTTGGCCCCAAAACCACGGCTGGGGTAGAGGGAGAGACCCAAAAACTGGAACCTAAACCCAAACCGGCCCCCGACCCCTCCCCAAATTCTCCCACCAGGTGTAAACTCCTTCCGGCACCGGATTTTCGGCTCTCCAGGTATTTTTCTCTCTCCTCCTTCAGAGCCTGGAGGCAGCTTTGGATCTGCTCCTGCGGGGAAATAAAAAATGAGCTCGGAGGGACTGAGAAAAATCCATTTTTTCCCCACTAAAATTTCCTCTGTTCAGGTCTGAAGTGGGAATTGTTTTCCCCAAAAACCGCGAGGAGCCGACGCCCCATCCAGGGAGGGTTGGGAGCCCCAGATAAGTGAGATTTCACCCCAAAAAACCACTCCTGGTCTCCAAAAATT
>VXBB01000012.1:667-25956 GCA_013399915.1 Illadopsis cleaveri | reverse complement strand
GTCAGGTTGTATTCTGATGCTGTTGGTGGTCTTTAGTATTATTGCATTTATTTTATTTTACTTCTTTTTTTTTTTTTTTTTCCCTATTAAATTGTATTTCTGACTTGGAGTCTCTCACTGGTTTTGCTTTCAAACCACTACATGAACCTACAAGAAAGATGTAGAGAGACTATTTACAAAAGCATGGTGTGATGAGGATGGCTTCCAAAGAGAGAGAGCAGGTTTAGATTAGGTATTAAGAAGAAATTCTTTGCTGTGAGGGTGGTGAGGCACTGGAACAGGTTGCCGAGAGAAGTTGTGGGTGCTCCATCCCTGGAAGTGTTCAAGATCAGGTTGGATGGGGCTCGGAACAACCTGGTCAAAAGAAAGATATCCCTGCCCATGGAAGGGGGGTAGGAACTAGAAGATCTTTCAAATCCCTTCTAATCCAAGCCATTCTATGATTCTGTCATTCTATGATTCTATGATTCTATGAACCTTCAGAATTAAATTTTGTTTTTACTGATACCAGTGGTAAAACTTAATTTGTTTTGCTGAAGCTCTTAGATACACTTCATCCAATTATGGACACCTGATGGTTCAGTCATCTCTCTAGTGTGATTGCAGGTGAGACACTTGTGGTTTTAAAGGTCCAAAGATGATTTTCTGGATGCTGTGCCTTGAGTTGTAGCAATTCTTGGTTCAGGCTCAAGGCATAAACATGACAGTGAGGTCTTTGGTGTGCACCATGCCAGTGAGCAGCAGTCTGGTGAAAACTTGGCTGAGGAGACAGACATGAGCTCATGTGGTCAGGGTGATGTGCGCAAAATAATATTGAAAACTGCAGTCTCATTGACTGCTGAGCCCTGGCAGAGAACTGTCAGGAGACAAATAATGAACGTTGAAAGGCTCAGCCTCTATCTAGTCAAGTGGCCAGAGGCACAGAGAAATGTGGATCTCTTTCTAAGAGATTAGGCACCAGTGTGTGGTGGAGAGGAGTGTCTAGCTCTGCTTCAGACATGAGGCTTGCTAGGGCCACAGGCACATGCACAAGCATCAGTGTTTGAATCAAGCCCATGCTTTAATTCCATGACTATTTCTAGAGTGATAACTTTTGGCTCCCTGCAGTTTGCTAGCAAATCTGAAAAATTGCTTCAAGTGTACTGACCTTTTTATTCTGAGCCAGCTTCCACCAGTCCCTCAGAAACAGCAGTGAGCCCCAGGGGAGCCTGCAGGCTGAAGACTGCTGTCCTAAATACCCCTACAGCTGTTCCGAAGTGCCAACTTCTCCAAGGATGCAAAAAACCCAATCTTAGCACAACCTTTCTGGAGAAGCAGACTCCAAGAGAAAAGAATATTTTGGCTGGGTTCAGTGAGGTAGTCTTTCATGGGCAAATGTCTGCAGCCAGGAGATAATATACTGAGCACCAGATCAGAGTCCTTACAGTAGGAGCTCCTCTCTGGTGATTTCTTATCACATGGTGAATAGCAGCCAAGTCCCATGCCCAGCCATGTCCCATGCCTTTCACAGATGTTATCTACATGTTCATCCTCATGTCCTTCAACAAAATCTGGCCAGAAGTTTTTCAACAGAAGATTGGTTATATTTTACTTTTGCCAGGTAATAACAAAGAGTGTGCCAGCAGATTGTATTGATTTTCTAACAGTCTGAGGAAAAACAGGTTTCCTGTCAACTTCCTTTTCTTCTGGCCACCCACCCATGAAACACTGCAGATTCAAGCACTTGCTATCCCTGGGAATTTTGAAGGGAAAGTGCTCTGACCGGGCAGAGCTCTCCAGAGCTCACACCTCAAAACTATGATGTTCAAGTGACTTGGGAAATACTCAGGATTTTACCAAGAAAATCATAATATGGTAAAATTTTGTAAGTCTTCTCCCACAGTTGTCATGGGGCGTAACTCAATGGATTGCTCTCTCCTGATAATCTTCCTCACATGATGCTCACGTAACATCTGATCATTCCTGTGGCACCACTGCACTCGTTTTTTGTTCAATAGCTTGCTCCCCCTTTCATTGAAAGGAATATCCCCTTCTTTTCACTATTGTCCTGCCCAGGAAGCATTTCACTGAAGACCTCTCAGATGACTATTCTGTTCTTCTCCCTGGACATTTTCTTCCAAGTGATTTGTGCAAGAATAACATTTTCAAAAACCGTATTTCCCACGTCGCTCCAGACAAACCTTTGAGACACACCAAGATGCTGAGGAAGATCAGACAGCAGAATGAAGGTGCATCTTCCTGTGAAAGCTCTTGCCCTTGCCACTATCTGCAGATCCTCTGTTGCTATCTGTGGCATTTCCCTGAAGGACGTTGTCTGAATGACAAACAAGTGAAGGGACAAGACTCATTCAAAAAGAACAAAAGCCCACAGAAAACCCTGAAGGGCCTTTCCACTGCTGCAGAGAAGTACCAGGAGTCTAAAGGAAACCTCTAAATGTCCAAACAGAAGTGCCCTCTGACACTTTCAAACCAAGAAAAGCTTCCCTTAGATTTAGGGCTCCCTTTAACTTTGCTTGATTTGGTACAAGCCTGAGGGCTTTGTGCTCCAGCCATCAGACAATTTAGAGGCATGTGGCCATGAGCAGCCTCCCTTCGCTAGTGAGGGAAATACAGGGAGTCCTTTTCCTGGACATTTTAATCAGCTTTGTCCAAGGGAGCCTTTTCCACCTGACTTTGCTTCAGGTCCAAACTCAATGCAGCACTCAAACAGAGTACCAGAACATTATGTGTATACTGAAAGTCCTAAAGAATTCCTGAACAACACCACTCATTTGTTTTGGACAATCATGGCTATGGGAGACTTGGATGTGATTGGTTTTACAGAGAGTCATACTCATTATCTTTGAGGCCAAGCTGAGTTACTGAGATTGAAATCACACTCTGAAATTAAAGTATATTTGTTAGTTTTTTCTACTATGGATCCATAAATTAAATTTTAAACTCCAGCAGGTAAATTAAAGAAATCAGGGAGAGAGTGTGCTGAATTGGACCTCTGCCTTCCTAGTTCATACCTTTGTTTCAAGATTCTCAGGACACCAGAACTGATTCAGATGAACTGACTCTAGTAGCCAGAAGTGCTGTTTCTCTGACTGTTAAGCAATGTCTTTGTATCTGATTTCCTCTCCATTATAAACTCTAACAGAGCAATATTGTGGCTTCTTTTGCCACATTCTCAGGGGCATATAGTATCTGGTATATAGGAAATAAAGACATAATATCATCTCTGACTTGGTTTTCCTCCCTTCCTTAATACTTTAATAGATGCCTAATGTAGCTTTTATGATTGGAAAGGGTTGATTTCTTTACAAATTAGCAGCCTGAAGTGACTTTTGCAACCACTAAGTGAGTTTTCGTTTCTAGCAATACGTTTGGATTTTTGTTTTTATAAGATCAGTGTTTTAGAAATACAAATGACATATATGTCTCAGCCACATAAAATTTTGAGACATCCATGATTATTTCCTCCTCTTATAGTCTGCTCTTCCACTCACACTTCCTACTTCAAAACTTCAAATCCACCACACCATTTTCCCTTCAGCCAGAGGAAAATGTTTCTTTTCCTCTAGGAAATCAGTTGGGCTTCGAAGAACAAACCAATGGTGACAACACACACTTTACTTTGAGAGATGCTCTGCAGCTGTATCTTAGAGTCTGTATAATTGCCATGAGCCTTAAGTGACTTGTAAGATGTGAGGCTAAAAGATGGATGATTCCAGCCTCCTCAGGTGTGAAAAGATACCCTAGATACCCTAAAAACTGAATTCCCAGGAGAAAATTAAAGGAAGTAGATTCATTAAAAAAATAAAATAAAAAATACAATGAGAAAAATTATGCATTTGCCTGGGATTGTGATCAGTCAGTTTGATGTCTCTGACTGCCCATCTTCAGCTTCTGTCCATGTCCTGAGAGTTTAATTAGTGCTATGAACTCCATTCCTATCCACATGAGAAACTTTCAGGTAAGTATGACAAAGTACAGAAAAGTACTCTGTGAAAAGAAATAGAAAAGTTTCACTAAAGTTCAGCAATTTGGTCACAATGCCTTCTGGGTAATTTATTTTCTTTTTTCTGGGTAACCAAATGAAACAAATCAGGCAGAAGAAGAATCCAAGGCAGCACAGGATTAAGGGAAAATCGTGAACTGCTTAGTTAAGTGTGTTCTCAGACCAGAACTGCTGCAGTGCCATCCCACATCAGCAGTTTGCTGGAACAAAGCCAGTGGGAACCATGAAGTCCCAGTACATCACGGGGTCAGGTTGTTCCTCACACACTTCTGCAGCAGATCTGGACTCTTCTGCTGCCTTGAATCACATCAAATACAAACCTGCCTCTCCAGCTCAAGAGAAACCACAAGCAACACTGTCTCTGTGGTGGGGGAACCTGAGCCTTCATGGCACAGGCTGACCACCCTTGGCGGTTTGTGCTGTGAATTTCCAGCTCCATGGAATGTGCTTTGTCAGTCCTGGGAAACAGAAGAGACAAAGGGACCATTTGGGATGCCTAGACATTAACCTCACTTTTAGCCATCTGTAAAGGCATCTAGTACAGGTCTCAATCTTTCTGTAGTCAGCAGAGAGTGACCACCACCTCACACCACTTGCCATATCCTTCCCTGTGCTCTCTACAGATGTTGCACCCAGGGATGAACTGTCTTCAGAGAGCTGAAGTACTGTAATGTATCATCAGAGGGAACTGGGTAACTTCATGAAATAAAAATGCAAGTAGATGGAGGAACCATGGAGAAACAGATATGAATTCTTTTTATGGTCAAAATATGTATAGGAAGATGCTGCGGTCATAAGGGTGCCAGAAAAAATACTGTAGAAATCCACAGTGAAGTCTGGCTCTACTTTGGGTCTTCATAAATATGTTGATGTCACTGAAAGCAGAATGTTAGGGAACATATTAGCTAAAATTATAAAAGCTCTAGCAGGTACTTAATTTTCAATGAAACCGCTGCCTCTGAAAAAGGTTCCAAAGTGATAAGTCTCAAAATCACACAAAAGGATTATTCCCCTTTTAAATAGTTAGAGAACCTGCCTCAACATTTGCTGGAGTGTGCTTGAGGGTGACTTTGTAGCTCTGCATGCCTCAGGGATTTTGTAGGCAGGAAACGAAAGGTGACGTGACTTCAACTTAGTAACAGTTCCCTGAAAATTCACAGTTTATTAATCCTTCTCACCTCGAGATTAGCAATAGGGACGTTGGTTGTTCGTTTGTTCTTTCTGTTCAAAAGCCAAAGTGTAGATCTATACTAGCAACTAAGAAGAAAATTAACTCTATGCCAGCTGAAAGCAGAACAGACAAGACCTCAGTCAGGTGTCACTCTCTAGTAGGCATTTCTGTGGGTAGTCCCTGAGTTTGACATAGTTAGTAGCTAGAAGAATACCAGGCAAAGTACAAACACAGCTGCCTGGCTCTTAGAGTTTCCTGGGTAACCACTTTTAGGCACTTTCACAAGCAGCACACATACTAAACCAACTTGTCCCAGCAGGTACAGACATGTTTAGGTGTAGATATATTCAGTAATTAGTGCAAGCATACTCTTGCTGGATGTTTACTGCAGAAAGTATAAAAATAATTTCTGGCCTGGCTACACAGTTTTCTCTCAGGAAATCTTCAAGCCTTGGGTACACCACCTCAATGATATGGTTCTATTACTCTCTAATCAGGCCTGCTTTGTTTCCAGCCAAACTAAAGGGAACACACATGTGGTTACACACACTGTTACAGGTAATAAGCAACATCAACATTTCTGGGTTTCTTTTACCTAGAAGTATTGTCCAAAACAGAATACAACAACTTAAGTAAATGTGACATATGCTATATATTACGAAGCATTTTCTCATAATAAAACCAGGAAGAAATGTGCTGGTGAGTGGTGGGAAGACACTGCCTTTTGAGGCTAGGTGGTGATCAGCACTGGGCACTTTGAAAGCCAAGTAGATATCATCCATCAAAAGCAGCTTCAGTCCCAAGCTTACTATCTCTGGACATGTTATAATTTGTTATTTTATAAGTTATATAATTTTATAAAGACTGTTGTCTATTCAGTGGATGGTCAGGCTCTACTCGTAATTTTCAGTAACATCTGGGATGCACTGGAATGCAACAATAAGGGATACACCAAATGGTCTTGGGGCTAGCACAAAACTGATACTGGAAGTATCCTGAAAAACAGGGAGGCAATGCTAAAGGTGCTGAAAAGCTTAAGAGGTGGTATGAAATTACTAAGTGCAAATCAGTAACAGCACAGCAAAGGAATGCTTAGTGATGGCAAAACAAAACCAGGAGCAACTGGGTAGGCAGCAGGAGAGCAAATAAATATTTGATCCATTCCATCCTCCTTAGCAGGTTCTTACTGTTGTATGAGGAACCATTGTGGAGCATGCCAACTGTGTTCCCTCCAGGGAGCAGCAGCTGTGTTTTATCCTATAATTTCTGTATTGTTATAACTTCTGTTAGGATGTGAACATAACCTCTCAGTTTCTTCTAATTTTAACCCCAGCCATCTTTCCACAGTAGAGCTGATATAGTCAGAGATGAGGAGATGTATAAATCTTCCAGCATGAAAAAAGCTGTTAAAAAGGTGACACAAGCAAAGGACAGCTGAGAGAATTATCAAAGAGTGAAGGGTGAAAATTGCTTTTCCTTTATACTTGCACACGTGCTTAGTTGCTTGGTTCCTGCCATGGGAGCTATGTACTCTTATCTCCCTAGAAGCATTCTTATGTTCTCACTGTGCAGTAAAGCACCTTAACATGCTGCAATTATGATGAGAAGGGGCTGTAAAGTTCCACTTACGAAGCTTGTCTCCCCCTTATGACTTCTCAGTGACACATCTGTGTCAAAACACCTAATCAGTTGCTGGTGTGCAGCTGTCCATGTAGAAGATGTAGCTGACACTGTCCAGCCTCCACACCATCTCTGATTTCATGCTTGAACACTGCCTGTCATGCACAAGGCAGAACTCCTGGCTTTTACATGGGGCCCTCAGTCATTTTGCAGAGTTCAACAGCAATAAAAACTCTTTGTGACTTGGTGAATTAATAAATCAAAGTTTTGGAGATGGGGTAGAACTTAAAACTGACAAAAGTTAAAGGGGAAAATATTTCTGCTTGAAAAGCCAGAATTTTTGTCTAAGCACTGGCAAAGACTTTGCACCCACAAGATGTGCTTATACAACTGTTATTTGCTGGCACTTTAGGAAGATTTCAGAAACCTTATTAGATAGATAGGAAAAAGAAACAAGAAATACAGAGGGAAGCAGTGTTGACAGCAGTAAACTGAGAACAAAAATCAATACCATTATTTTATTTAATCTGTGGTGTTTCCATAGAGGGACTATGTGGCTCAGGCATGAGCTAGCTAGCTGTAGAGCCTTTACCAGCATTCCTGGTCAGCCCGGTAGTGCTCAGAATCTGCTAAAGCTAGGTGGATCCAGTGGGATACAGAAGAAATTCAGGTGATCCATCTCAAAAGCTCCCATTAGACAGGGAGTGTCACATGTGATGCATCAGTGCAGTTGAAGCTGTGTCTGAAATTTTGGACTTACCCAGGAGCTCAGAAAATCTCCTGATAGATGCCATGGGCTGACGCACTCCTGCCCACCCTCCTGGTTTCTGTGAGAAGGAAGCCCAGACACATAGGCTACAAAGAGCTGTGGTATGGTCTGGTCAGGTCCCCAAGCAAACAGTGGGGATATGACAGTCATGGACCTTGAATCACTTTCCTGCTCTGTTCAGATCCACCTTTGGTGCTAGGGTTGATTTCTACATCCTGAAATTACTTCTGCTAATCATTTGATGAAGTCTGAGGTGCACCCTGACCTGCCTGATCAGATCCCTGTACTTAAATATATCACTTTAAAGGCATTAAAATCTTAATTAATCTTCTCTAAGTTTATTTCTTTTAAATATATAGTAGAAATGTAAATAATATAACTGGCAGGTTTTATGACTTGTGGACATACCACCTGCAGTCCCTTGGTGAGGATCTGCTTGGTGAGGATGGTAAAGCAGACTTATTTTATACAGTCCTCCAATTTCTAGAGACAGACCAGCTTAGATCCCAGAGAGTGGATGTGTTTCCTCCTCTTCTATCCAAGTGACTGTCTTCCAGAGCTGCTGGGAAAGGGTATAATTGAAGGACAGCCTATGAAGTACCTGCTTTGTGTGTCTGTACAGATGCTCCAGGAACCAGATCACTGAGATAGAGCACTAAACCCAGACTAATATGTACCAACCACCCCACAGCAGAGTATGGGGATGTGGGCCCAGGCTGGAATTAGTGGAGCTCTTACACAACCACCCACCTGTTTCCACTCTATGTTTTAAACTCTGTGCTGTCATACAGCAGCACCTGGGGCTGTTTTTCAGCTAGCTCAAGCACTGAGCAACAGTAGCACAAACCAACCCCTGTGTGTCTCCCTCTGATGCAAATGCACTCCAGGACAGCAAGAGAAGGGAAAATGGGTGTTTCCTTCAGCTCTCCTCAGCAGGGCTAAGCCATTGAAGCATCTCTCCTGCCCAACATTTGCAGCACAGCCCACTTGCTGTGCGCATGTCTGTCTCTTGTGGGGAGGGAGAGTGAGGACCAGGACCCCAACATGTACTCAGCTGCAGTTCTGAAGAAACCCTCACTCTTGTAGCTCTAAAAGAATACCTCATGTATAAAGAGGAGTATTTAAATATGCCATTTTAAGGGCATTAAAATCTTAATTCAT
This sequence comes from Illadopsis cleaveri, assembly GCA_013399915.1. Classification (NCBI taxonomy): domain Eukaryota; kingdom Metazoa; phylum Chordata; class Aves; order Passeriformes; family Timaliidae; genus Illadopsis; species Illadopsis cleaveri. The sequence continues at coordinate 17,232 of VXBB01000012.1, read as the reverse complement.
CTTCCTCTTAAGACCACGGTAGAAAGATGAATATTGTAACTGGCAGTTTTTATAGCTGGCGGACATATCATCAGCAGATGATCTCCCAGCTCAGACTGAAGTTTTAGGCACTTAAACTGGCTTGACTGCACATGGGTAACTCAGCACACAGCAGTTAGCATCCAGCCCCAGGGTACAAAGCCCCTGTCACTGGAACTGCTGCTTTCAGGAAGCTGAAAGCATGGAGCAGCACAGAGCTGAATGTAGGAATAACATGTTGTGAGAGTAAATATGTATACATGGGTACTGGAAATGGTGGGCATCTTTCTTCCATTCCCAAGGCTTCCAAGAACTGATGTAGCCCTTTTTATCTGATTCCCTTGCTCTCCCATCCATTGCATTGGTCACATAAACACTCTCCACGTATTGGATGCCACAGCTGAGGAGTACCCAGGATTGTTGCTGCTCAAAGCTGGGAGGCTGTCTCTAAAACCTCCCACCCCTTCATTGCCTGAAGGGGCCTGGGAGGCTTCTCCCCAGCCTGATCAGAGTCTGTTGGGGCCACATCCATGTGGGACACAGCACCAAGTAAGTCTTTACCTGAGTCTGGTGGCACTGGGCTGCTCCTGGTGGCAAGGTTACTTGCTTCAGGGCATGCCTGGGTATCTCTGCTTTCTCTGCATTATGACAACTGTGGTTACCTCTGGAAGGATGGCTTAATTCCTTATTTGGCTGTAGCTGTGTTTGTAGTCGCCTGTATGTCAAAGGCTTGCATGTGGTGGCCATTAGCGCTTCCCAAAAATACAGTAACACCTTCTGCTTTTTAAACAGCACTTTTCTGACACAGATTAAATGTGGTCATGACAGGGTGAAAACTGTCAGCCCTTTGCCAGGCAGGCAGCATTACCTCTGCTGCACAGAAAAGCAAGAGCAAAGGGAAATGAAAAGTCAGGTCTTCAGAGGCATTAGGTTGTCTAAAGTGCACTTAAGCACCATCTCTCATTCACTGCAGTTGGAGATAGGTGTGAAAATCTCAGTGACTATTGATTATCCTTAGATGTCTTGACACTTTTGAAAGTCTGGCTCTTGACTTCCAGGTGACTTTATTATTCACACACAAGTGGCAACTCCAGACACAAAACCAGAGTGAGAGAATGCCTGGCTCTGTGCTTCAGCCTCTGCAGCACTCTCTCCTGGGGTGGCAGGATAGATAGGGATGGCAATTCCACAATGCCATGGTGCCCTTTAGGCCTGGTGTCCTGCCTCAGGTTCACCTTGAGGAAATTATATTCTGGATAATCAGAATACCCTCCCTCTTCTTTAACAAATGGATGCAGTATTGCTATGTTGTTATTACACGCTGATTTATAAAGCACCTTTCACATACATCACAGTGTTGTATGATCTAATTACAAAACACCTGAGATGGAATAAGAAGTACCCAGGCAAGAAAATTGCTTGAAGCCTGACCTTTAATGCACTAGAAGAACCAGAGGTTTGGAGTGAGTGGGAGGCTCAAGATGAAGAAATCCATCAATCCTGAGTGTGTACAGGAGCAAGAGCCTATGTACTATCAAAACTGTACAATTAGGAAGTGGCCAGGTGAAAGAATTATGAATAAAATGGAGAAGCTTTCATTAATCACTGCCTCTTCCATACCTCAAAAGCCCATGGAAATCAAGGGGAGCTGTGCTCTTGACTTTGCTAGCCCACAAATGTCCCCAGACTGAACAATATGGGTTGCTGGTACCGAAGTCCTGCTGTATCACATCCAAATTCAGTGTGTGTGAGGAAAAATACAAAGTATAATTAAAGTACTTATCTTTTTTTTATTCTGCCTTGATTTTTATTTCTGTCTTAATTTGGAAGGTTGCAATTCGTTTTCCTGAAATCATCTCCTCAATCTTTATAATTAAACCTCATTTAAATATTTTGGTCACTTTCATGAACTAATTATAGTGACTTATGATTGAGAAGGTACTTTTATCTTAAGTCTTTACTTGCGGATGCTTAAAACTTTTAGCAAATAATATCCTTTTGGCTTAAAACTTATGTTTGCAGAGATCAAGGCTGACCTGGTTGAGGAAAACAATTGTGTATGAGGCTTTTCTGCCTATTTTCAAAAAAATATGAAATGGTAATTTTTCTCCTGCTCCTTTCTTTATTACCTTCACAATTACTGCAACTGTATCACATTATTTCTCCTGGTATTTAGGGAAGACATCTCAGAAGATGGAAGAGGTAAGGAGGAACCAATGTCTTCAGTAATAAATGTGCTGTGCTTTTTGTCTTTTTAATACAAGTATTTTTTTCTTAGAGTTTGAAGCATTTAACCAATAAAAAACCTATAATAGAATGAAAAGAAAATTTTACGCAGGATGACTGGAAGGGCTCCCTTCGTTGTCACCACAAAAGTTTGATTGTTTTGGTCTTGAACCAAAGACTGTTAATCCTTCTTTGTTGTTGTTGACGACTTTAACAAACCTTAGGTCTTATGTAATGAATAAACTGCTTAATCTGACTTCTGTGTCAATAGAAAGAGGTTAAATCATCTGACTTTACAGGTCACAATAAAAGTTCAAAGCCATATTTGTATTCTTGACTTTTAGTGAGATCTCCAGCACAAAACAAGGAGCAAGGATTGGCTGGCATGCCATCTTTGAGATCTGATGTTGTCCAGCCCAAGGACCTGGCTCTCTGACTTAATTTCACTGTATCTAGAAAGTGGCTTAATATATCTGGAGGATGAGACCTGCCAGTGAACTAATGAGGGTGCACATGGTTTAAGTTCCTAGAGGGTTCAGAAAATATTAGTCAGTGAAACAAAACTGTGTCAGTGAAACAAAACTGTAGTCTATATTCAAGCCTTTTCAACAGCCTCTGCTCAGCTCCAGAGCTGCAGCCTCAGCCCAGGTTATCCCAGATGTCCCATCCATTTCTTTCACTTCCCAGGAAGACTGGCTTTTATAACCACAGGTGATTCACAGCAGTGCCTCTTTCCCAGTCCCCAAGCCTTGTAGCATCTCAGCCAAATTGAGGAGCTGTCTTGGGTATCTGCCTTTGTTCGTGGGTTGCCTGACCTATCCTTACATGTCCCTTTTAATTAAATAACACCTGACTTGGTTTAGCAGAGATAATAAAAGATGATGAGGATAGTACAAGGTATCTTTACCTTGCCAAGATGATTTGGGGAAGCTGAAAATCCAATCTGTGTGTCTGAAAAACACTTCTGTTTGGGGGCTGGAGGGGAAAAAGCATCTTTGTCTTTCCTAACATTCTCCTCTAGGGAAAATTAAAGGTGTCTAGGGTTTTCTTTGTTCTCCCTCTGCCATTCCATCTTTCACTTTCTGGCTTCGTAAATTCCAATCTCCTTTAAATTGCATTAAAGGAATAGGAGAAACCATTTCTTTTCTCTTTTTGCCTTGGAGCTAAAAGCTTTCTCTTTTCTTCACACTGCTTGTTAAACGCGATAGACAGAGTGAAAGCTTCATAAATCCTAAACAAGCAGAGGACCTAAATACAAGTGCAAACTGCAAACTGAGGAAAAGAGAGACCCCAGCATGCACATTAGGGCTAGCATCAAGCCCACAGCACTTATTTTAAACTGCACTAGCAGAGGCCATGCCAGCTCTTCGTCTAAGCCAGGAACCAAAACAAAAGCCAGTGGGCCATGAAAATCAGTTACAAAATAGTTCCACAGTGTTATGGCCGCAGACAGACGCAATTTTCACTCTCCAGTTTTATTTATCCACCTATAATGACCACCTCCTTTTCTTCCTATGCCTCCTTAGAGCATGAGAAGGCTTCTCCATTTTTTATCAAGTTGTAATTTGCTCTGGAGTCCCCTGAGTGCAGCAGTAGCAACCTTCACAGCAGTCCAGCAGTGAGAAACACTAGACTGTGATGCTAGTGGATCAGCCTATGCTCAGGGTTAATGTTGGGGTTCTGTTTGTCTCAGGACATACTGATTTTCCTCATGCCTGCTCACAATGCTATGAGCTGTATTGAGCAGGTGATATAGTTAAAAAAAAAGGAAAAACAATCCGCATTGCCTCAGACATACGCATTCATTGGTGATAAGCTAATGCAAGACACAGGAAACTGGCTCCCATTCATCCTGCTGGTGGGGCTCAGCCTTGCCATGGTCAATGTTTGTCCTGAGACAAACTGGGCACTGCTTGTCCATCTTCCTGAGCAAGTCTGCACAAGGAAAGGAAAAGCCAGCTCAGGTAGGGTGGCACATCTTGTCAGTTAAGAATGAGTGTAATGAACTGGCTGTTTTCCTCACCTCTACCTTGAGAGTGCAGGTGCTGCTGACCATTTCTTTCTTGAAAAAAAGTCTCTTTGTGAGGAACTTTCCTTGACATCAGCAGAGCACATTTCTTTCCTGATGCAGAAGGTTCAGTTTCGGTTTGTACTCATAATGCTGTGCTCCTTCTCCTTGCTCTGAAAGTGTGACTTCTTTAGTTCCCACCTCCTGGAAATGGAAGCTTTCCAGCCTTAGGTCTGGAAAATACCTTTCTGGCACTACAGAAATCTCATCCATAACACAATATACTGCCAACTTGTTCCAGCTTTATATCCTTATCATTATCCTTTAAATCTATGACAGGGGTTTACTCTCTGCAGTGTGGTTATCTAAGTTCTTGAATAATCCTTTTATGAGCAGTCTTATCCTTTGTAGAGGGATGGTTTATATCTGTTTATCAATGTACCCCTACCCATTATCTTGTTTATTCTTATACAGTATTACAGTAAGTTAAGTAGGACGGATCTACAGTGGCACAGACATATTGCTTTGTTCCCACTGTCCTCATCTAGGCATATTTATATTTTCAGCTTCAATGATTAAACAGTTACCTACGGTACGAAAGCATATCTGCCTAAGATTCCTTGCATCCCATTGAGCTGTTTTTAAGAGAAAACCAAAATTGAAGGTTGTCTTTTGATTACCCTAAAATTCAGAAAGGTAATTGTTTTTTAAAAAGTAGTACTCTTCATCAGCATACAAATCAACATGATTTTGTGTTCCTTCAGCAGTGTTTGAATTTGAAAATATACAAAGTTAATTCGTTACAATTTAAAACCATGGGTTGACTGGTAAGAATGTTTTGCTTTGTTTTTGCATTCCTCTCCCTGACAACTTTTCTGCTGTTGCTTTGCTTTTACCACCTAAAAAGATGCACCACAAGGCAGCTCTCTTTTCCCACCACATCCCTAGGCAATGGTTAGAAAAGAAACATTTTGTCCTTTGCAGCAAGTTTTCCTTTGTCCTCCCTCTTCATCCATTTGCAATTTTAACAAACCTGCTTTCTCCCCACAGGCTGCCTATTTCAGGTACACTCTGAAAATGGTGTGTCTCAATTTTGCTCCTAGAAATCTTGACTTGACAAATGCTGCTCCCCTGGCATCCAATACAACCTTTAGTAACTGATGAGAGGGGTTAACCTCTGGTCTGGGGAGTAAAAAGTTATAAATCAGTTGCTGTTCCAAAGGGCTGAGTTTGCATCAGGAGTTTTACTTTTTTTCTTTTAGAAAAAAAACAACCAAAACCAGAACAGATAATCTAATACAGCTGTGGCTGGGAGGAAACAAGACATTTGTAACAGCTTTTAAAGCATTAAAAAGGAAGCACGCTAGGAACAAATACTGTGTTTGTGTTCTGAGGCTAAAACATGACAGTTCTGAAAGAAGAGATTTACTGAATCAGGTTTGATGCCTTAAAATAATGAGAGAGTAGGAGCTTCCAGGGGAGGAGGGGGAACAGAGTTAGGGTATGTGGCCTCATTTAGAGAAAACATAAATGTGCACAGAGCAGAAAGGAATTGAACATTTAAGCCTTGGTTTATTTTCATGGAAGAAAAAACCCTGTAAAGTTAAACATTTATCAAGATGGCTCTTACTGATGTGGTCATACTGTGCCCAGAAGCTGCCTGGGTTCAGAGGATTGAGTCATGACAATGGGATGCTGAATTGTTCCCTGTAGGAAGAGAGGCCACAATCTCCCAGGTAAGGGCAGGAGGAGGAGATTGAAGAGGATGAGAAGTAAGGCTTTGTGTTCAAAGCCAGTAGAGGCAGAAACTCTAGCTTGTCCTGGGTGCAAGACAGCTGTGCTAAATCCATTTATGTGTCTCAGAGCCTACAATCCAGTCAGGCCAAGCAAAGGCTGTGCCCTCAGCCTTTAGACTGTACAGACTCTACTATTTAAAATGCTTTCATAAAAGCCCATAGCTAAGTCAGCTGTGTCTTCAGCTTCCAGGAGATCCCCATCAGCACACTGGGGAAAGCAGGCATACCACTGCATGAGAAAACCTGCATCTGACCAGAGTCTTTCTGGAAATGAAATAAAACTGGGATTTGGGTTTTTTTGCAAGAGAGGGATTTGAATTATCCTCTTCTAATTTCTGAACATTCCTCTTGCATTGCTCTGCAATCCACATAAGATAAAAATGCGCCAATGGCTCTACACAAAAATTAAGTGATATGTGTTCACTTTTCTTGTTTAGTACTGGTGGTCTTGATCCATGTCTCCTTTGCTGCTATTTTATCAACACGGCATCTTTTTGCTTTTGCCAGCAGGGACACATGAGAAGGCCAGAGGAGGCCAGAGGAGGCAAAGGGTTTATCAAGGCTGTTGTTCAGGTGTCCCAGCTCAGTCATGGCACACACAATATTTTCTTGTTCTTCACAAGACCACAAAGACCCATAGTTTGGAAGGAAAGAGAAAATGTTGAAAGGAGTGGTGGATAAGCACTGACAGACTCTGGTCTCCCAGACGCAGAGAACCGTTCGACCATGGATAATGACCACAGCACAGATGACAGGGTAAACACAGCATGTGAGATTGAAGCAGACACGCAGCATTTAAAAACTTCTTCCCAACAATGCTAGCTGCTACATTCATTCATTAAACAGTGACAAAAATGCTATTGAAAGAGGGCAAAAAAAGAAATTGGAGTTAAATGGATATATACCATTGCCTCATGTATCCACATGAAATCACACATGCTAATACAATTATCACATATTGTCATATTTAAGACATTATCACACATGTTATTCACTACCTTGCTCTTGTTCAGCCAGAGGCATGCTTTGCATACACACACACATTTTCCCATAGAACTTAATTCGGTGCTGTAATGGATAGTACATTTTATGTTCAAGACACATAGGCTAAATCTTGACATTTCTAGGTGAAGTTGAGGCACTGGGAACTAAAATCACAAGTTTATACTTAAAGTGATTTTATACAAATTATATTCCTAGAGCCAGGAATGATTCAACCAAGCTGTGGTAGCCCTGTGATCAGAGATAGTTCAGGCAAATGTTTTATTATCTATTGTCAAGTCAATGTTCACTGAGTGTGCGAAAAGTACCCTGGAGGAATTGTATTCCACTCCTGTTTTGGATGGAAACAGACAACTTGTTGTTGTTTCCATATAAACACTATATACTTCTCACCCTGGAACTGTCATACAATTCATATTCCATCTCTGAAACATTATTTTCATTACATCATAGTGATGATGCCCAGATATCCTATAGTACCCTTTCCAAGAAACATACACCAGATCTTCCATTCAGTATTCTATGCTGGAAATACTTTCAAGTTTAATGTCACCTTTATGGGCTAGGTACATAAGTGATCTGATGATGACTAAGAGATGGTTCCTATCAACTAACTATATTGAATATTCCTGTTCCTCTGGCTTATTTTTGAAACAACTTTGCCCAGAATGGGATAAATATTTTCATTTTCCACTGTTGGTACTTGAGTGATGACAGCAGAAAAAGAAGATAGCTTGGGCAGCAAAGCATTTACCATAGCCTGCTCCAATGCTCAGGCAGTAAGCTTTTACAGAGAAAAGCAGTTCCAGAACACAGTCTGGGGACAGAGATTGGTGTAGGGGGAACAAACAAACCAAAACCTAGCAGCATTTCTTCTTCTGGTAGCAAGGGATGAACTTAGATGCCAGACAATCTGAATATAGCTTGAAGTTTAATAGAATGTGGAAAGGTTCAGCTTGCGTATTATCCAAAGCTGTTAAACCCTACACAGTCATGGGAAAGCAGCTGGGATTGCACTCCTCTTTGGCACCTCCACTAGGTGCCTTTGCCATTTGTATTATGGCAGCATGTTACCACATCAAAGAATGTTATAGTTCAGCTGGATGTTCTTTGGCTTAATAATATTTAATTTACTACACGAAAGCCAAGGTCAAAACAGATTTCTCACATCTGTACCCGTTCAGGACTTCAGAACCTCCAAGGGTGGAAAACTGGAGGCACAGTCCCTCTGGATAGTCTGTCTTCAATATGAGAATTTTTTCCTCCTATCTGATATGAATCTCTTGCTTCAGTTTATGTCCACCATGTCTCCTCTTTCCATACACCACTGTGAAGAAGCTGGTCCTGTCTTCTTGATATGTAGGAATACTGGTGAAGAAGACTTGACTACATTTTATTTTCATGGTGGACATAAATAACCAGAGAGTCAAAAAACTCTGGTGCTTTTTGTATCAATTGCAGATTATATTAGAAGCCACGAGTATAAGAAGGCTTTCAGCTGTTGTTTCTTAGAAAAACTGTATGTGATTATACTTCCCATCAAAAACATGCCAGGAGCTTTGTACAATGCAGCAGAGATGATGCAGTTATGTATTTCAGGGCATAAAGACAATAATATATACTAGATATAAGGAAAATGCTACTGCATTACTGCAGTAATACCAATTAAGAAAAAATCACAGCCTGCTTTTTTCTGTCTTTTTTAAAGATGATGTGGGTACCTCACACTTTTTCCTTCCCTTGAAAGATGTCCTGCCAAAGATAATTTGTTCAGAGTTAATCTAATTGAAAGCAGAGCTGGATGTCCCATTGTTTGTGTCATGACACACAGTATTTTGTAAGATGCCCTGGACAGAGAATGCATTGTAGTCTAGCTCACATACTGCAGTTTAGTACTACTTCATGAGCAAAATGGGCCTGAGTCTTCCTAGACAGGGGAATTGCTCTTGCAGTCTTTTCATTGCTCCTGAGGAATCTTTGAGGAAAACGCCTAAACCCACTAAGTGGAGAAAGGCTTATTGCCTCTCAGAAGTGATCTGGAGGATCTAAGGAACACACACTGAGAGGAGAGCAGCCTAAAGGCACTCAAAGCACTAGTGGAAGGACCTAGGTGAATATATTAGGACATAGAAACACTGCCTTTCCATCTATATTTGTCCACTCAAATCAGTGGCTGGAGAACTCAATTATTTTCTGTATGAGCAATATTTACCTTCATAGGAGAGAAAGGAGTCCTGAGGCAAACCTTGATCATGGAGTGCTTTCTGCCAGTTAGAAAGCAAATAAGGGGAGGGATAAACTCGGTGTCTTTTGGATTTCTGCTTGACAGACAGCTTTCTTGTCCTCTAATTGCTGTTTGCAGCAGTACAGACACCTGAGGCAGCCATGGAAAATCACAAGGACAAGAAAGGCTTTTATGTTCTACAAGGGCATTCAAAGAAGCATTCATCTTGTGGGTTTAGGTACAAAATCTAAAATAAACAGGAAGCTTATTTTGAACATATTAGGTGGGCATGATGAGTGCAAAGAATGAGCTGTAATTTCCAACGTATTTGTGACTGACAGCTCTGGTGAGGGTCAGATGCACAGTCCAGGCAAGAGTCCTCTATGTATAGGTGGGACAGAGCATGTTTTCAGCATCCATGACAAAGGCAATGTATATACTTTCTCTTAAAGCCGGCCTAAGCAACTGCTATGGCAGCTGGAGTCAAGAAAATAAGTTTCTTTACTTAGATCAGCTTTAGATTTTTTTGAGTTTCACCAGTACCTCACAAGTTAGGGGTGAGGCAGTTGAAAGTCAGTTCCTTGCTCTAGGTAATGCTGTGCCCAACTGCTAAGCTTTTCTATGCCTTACTTTCTCAGTCTGTAAAAGGGGGAATGCTATGTGAATAAAATCTATGATAAAAGAGAGCTAGGATGGAGGCAATTTTAATTATTCTGTTTTGCAATGCATAATGACATTCTCATTTTCTTTATTTCTTCAAATGCTACGCAGACAGCAACAATGAGCAGCAACAGAGCTGTTAAAAGTCTTTATTGAGCTGCATGGATGAAAGGCTACTGACTTATTCAGTCTTTGCCTGGCGCATCCATAGGACTTTCCTAGGACTGCTTAGAGAAGAGACATAGGTGTTTTCTGTACTCACTTTCCATTCCTTGGAGGAGCTGAGCTGGGCCTCATGCAGTGTAAAAGCAGGCTCCAAAGGTGATCCAGGTGAGCAGCTCCTTCGTATAACTGCTCAGAGCAGCAGGTTGCCTGGGAATGCAGTCCAGAGTCTGCAAATTTGCCAGGATGGAGATTGCACAGCCTCTCTGGAAGATCTGTTCTGGTGCTTAACCACCCTAATTGTTAACTCTTTTTCCTTATCTCTGCTTGCACACTTTCTTAGTTTCTTAGTTAGGTAACATTCAGAGTGGCAGGACTGGCAGTTATCTTTGAACATCAGGACTTAAGTAATGTTTTCTTCCTCCCCAGAGATTTGTGCACTTCCAGGCTGTGTCCTGCCACTGGGATGTTAACGTGTACAGGGTAGAAGAGTGTTACCATGAGCTGGAGCTGATCAGGCACTAGAACTAGATTCATGGATTCATCAATGAGGTGCTCTGGAGCTAGCAGTGTATCTTGTACAAAAAGAGTGAGAGAAAAGATTATTATGAGTTACCTTGGCCTGTAACAAGCCCTCTCTCAATCTGGCTGCTTCCCATGAAGCTCTTGTATCACCCTGAATCTTATTCCCAGACTCTGTTCTCTTGTACTGTTAGAGAAAAGCTTTTATTTTCCAGTTTCTTGACAGAAACAACTGTTTTAGAAAGACCTGATTTTTTATATTTGTTGCTGGGGGTTAGGATTTTTCCTTTTGTTTTTTTTCTCTCATGGAGTTTTGTCCCATTTGTTGCTAAGAGACAATAACAACTGTACTTAAGAGAGACAAAAGAAATGGCCAAGGTGGTGTGGGAATCGAACTGGCTGGGATGAGTAGTGGTTTAGCCTCAGTGGCTTGTGCAGGAGGCTTCAACCTGAGACCATGGGAAGTGGGATACTGAAAGGGAGATATCTAGTCAGGTTATGGTGAGAAGAGTGGTATGTTAATGAGAGCTGGTATGTTAATGCAATTATCCCATAATAGGCCATGGTTCTGGTTCTTGTTCTCAGTTGGTTTGGGACCTGTCACATATAAGGTCATGTTCCTGTTCCGCGTTCTCGATTGGACCCATGCCCTCAGAATACCCTATATATTGTTACGTTCACCATGCCCCTCGGTCTTTGGATCTTGCCCCTCAGATTGTGCAGTTTCTGTGTTTGTTATTTTCACTATTAAAGTTCTTTATTTTTCAGGCAACTCCATCATTTCCATCCCTCTATTTTTGCCACGCTGCCCCAGCTGTACCGGGTTGCAGTGAGCTGGATTGTGACAAGGTGGGGGAAGGGTGGAGCTGGCTACTCCATCAACTGGAGGTTTGTCTCTTGGGAAGGGCGAGATTTTGGCCAGGTGGTGAGGGGCTCGGCTCTGCTCCACTCCCTCCTCACACCATTACCGCATAAGGGAGACACGGCCACAGTGCCCCCTGCAGGTGCGGGGGAATCATTGCCCCTGTCCTGCCCATCAGCGCCCCCTGCTGGCGGTGACCATAACTGCACCAAAGGGGAAAGTGCCTGCAGCCAAGAGAGGGCTGTCACTGGGTCTCTGGTTCTGTGTGTTTACCTTGTTATATATACACATACTAGTAAAGAACTGTTATTCCTTTTCCTGTATCTTTGCCTGAAAGCCCCTTAAGTTCAAATTTGGAGGTTTCCACCTTCCTTGGTAGACGCCCGTCCTTCAAACCAAGACATTTGTCTTTAATGTTTTCAAGACATCAACAGAAACACTTCAAATCCATACAGTTTCAGTGGTTGAATGCAGGAAGTTTTCAAGTTTCTAATTCAGTAATTTGCAACCAGATGTAGATGAAGGGAAAGGAAAGGATCAGTGGAGCAGAGAAGTCACACTGGCCATCCCTGAACATCCATACAGAGAAAAGCCAGGCTAAGCTTATCCCAGTCTAGTGGTGAGGGAATGAGCAAGATCTCTGACAGTAAACTTAAAAGTACCTCTTATTTGTGTGATTGATTCTATGCAATCTGCACTCATCCCTTCAATACCTTGCCACCTCCAGAATATTTCAATTGATTCCCTAATCAAACATGTTAGCTTTGGCTTTGCATATACCACTTTTCCTGCATTACCAAGGACCTGAGTTTTGGAACAAGCTCTCTTCCCTTTAATAAAATCTGAAAATGACATTGCAAAAATAAAAGGACTTGTATATGCAGAGCTTTTGCACTTAAAAGTTTAACCATGGGGGTAAATGCTATGATAACCAGAAAGTTAGAGTCAAGGAAAGAATCAAATTAGGAAAAGTGCAAGAGTGTGGTAACAGGGTTTATTAAAATACATGCCACTTGGACTTAATCAGGAAATTTGTTTATTCAGGACATCTCTTGGAGCAAACCTAATTTAAGCCTAATGACATTTAATAGTGATAACACTGGCTTGGTGAAGACGATGTCCACTTAATTGGGATGCCTCCAGGTAATGCAGTGGTGTTTGTGTTCATCTGTGACAACTGCAGGCTGGTTCTGACTGCTTATACACCCAGCAGCAGCCTTCAGTCTCTGTCTAGCTGCCAGGTACCAGGGCAGCCCAAGAAAAAAGGTTTGAATTTCCTTCAATGCAGTTTGAATTTGGTAAAAAAATAACGTATTGACTTGCCCCCATCAATGTTAGTCGGTCTCTTGGCTTCTGTCTCCCTGTGTGCTTCTCCCCAGGAGGACTCTATTCTTGGCCACCTTCACAGCATCCTCCCATAATGTCCCAGAACCCATTCCATGTGTGTAAATTTGCTGCACAGCTGCCTGAAGAGTGACATGAATATTGCAATAGCATCTGGTGTCAGATGCCAATTCAGGCTCATAAGGATGAAGGCCATCTACAGGGGTGTCCTAGAGAGAGGCTTCTAAGGCAGATTGCCAGCAGCCTCTGTTTTAGTAACAGAGACTTTAACCTTCATAGCTCTTTTGGAGCCATGGCTGTTGAATTAACAGCCTCTGTGTTTGTCTATGCTCCCTCTGCAGCACCAGAATCCAGCTTATTACTGAAAAGCTCTTTGGAATCTCTTGAATAGAAGTGTCCAAGAAAGCCAGATTTCAGTCTTTTATAACTCCTTTCTCAATCCCAGGGAAGGGTGATTGTGAGGAAAATTGGTCATTTCAGTTCCTTCAGTAGGACTCACTACATCCACGAAGCATAACACTTAGATCTTGTCTGCACACAGAAGTGACACTGATTTAAATAATCAGGTTTTAAATTAATTTAACTGAACTGGTGCCACCTTTTTACGTGGACTTTAAGTCAATTTCAAAAGAGCCTTTTATCCTTATTGCTCAAGGGTAGAGTAAGATAATGATAAGTGATTGAGTTAGAATGTGTCAAGAAGTTATTGTCTCTTCAGATGAAGGTTACTCTGCTGTCTGCTGGAAATGTCATACTACACCTCCCTAGTCCACCTTAGCTGGAATTGAGCCTCTCACTCATTGCACCCCCTGACTTTGCAGGTGTTCTTAGTTCCCTGCACTGCAATTAAAATTTAACAGCGGTGGCTCTTCCATGACTCAGTCCTTGGCTTTCTGGCCTCCATAGTGAAGCAGCATCAAAAAGGGCAGGGGGCATGGTTTCTCTCTGGGAAACCTGGATAGCAGCAATAGGAAGAGGCACCTTAAAAAAGAATATAAACCGGAATGAATTCTTTACTGATATAAAGAACTGCAGATGTCTCAACTACAATGAATTTTAGCTCATTTGTATTGGTAGAGAATTTTCTATAAAAAACTTGGAGCATAACATTCAGGAGGTGCTCGAGGGGAGGAAGCCAAGAGAAAAAGACATGCAACCAAAGATGTATATACATATTTGGTGGGTGTTTTCTTTCCTTAATACTTGGGTACCATTTAAAAGGGGCATGATTGTCATAATGCTTATGCTCTTGAATTAGTGCTGGAAATGTCACTGCATAGAGTGCAGAACTTCTGCTGAGAGGAAGGTATCCTGGTAAAAAACAGGCAGAAGAGCACTATGACAAGAGAGACATGCACAATTGAGTAAGAAAAGAATTTTAATAACATCATGAAAACTGGTAATAGTGGTTACAAAGAATCCCACCTCAAGTGAGACAGATGCTGATATTTGAGTTTTCCACGTGTTCAATTGGATGAGTGAGTGGATCTCTCCTGAACTTTTCAAAATACTGCATTTTTAAATAGATGTGTTAATTTTTCTCATTTTAAACTATAATTTACTTTCTGCTCTAAACCAGAAAGGCCATCTTGACCTCTTAAATGAAACATTTTAATTGAAAAGAAGCTGACATGTTATGCCAAAGGAAAATGCCAAAGGAGCTAGCCTTTTTCTGCAAAAAGATTCGTTTTGATGAATCAGCATGTTCTGACAAGAATTTATACAAAATATTCCTGTTCTGCTCCAGGCCTGAATGCTGGTTCTTTACTGCATCTTCTCCAATATTAATACAGCAGATAATATCCAGCTTGCTTAGTATACTTGGCTGATAGCCAAGAGTGTGCTCCTGTAATAAGTCATATAAAAAGGGGAGGCTTACGCAACCTTCAGCATGGTGGGACATTCATTCATCTGAAATATAAGTGGGCACAGGATTTTAGTCATATATATGTATGTGTATATATATACACACAAGTGTGTATGTATATGTGCCTCAGTATGGGTATATATGGGTGGATTGGGCTGTCTCTACATCTGTAGCATAGTCCCTACAAGAATAATGGAACTGCCTTCATTTTTTTCTTTAATTTACCTGAACGAAAGGAACATCTTCATTCTCACTCCAGGTTAGGAAACACCAGAACTACTACAGACTGTCTCTCCCAGCCTCTAAAGAAGAACCTCCTAACACTGAAGAAGTTCTCATTGGATGTGATCTCCCTGACACTCAGCAGCTTTGTCAGAGCAATATTTCATTGGTACATTGTTATGCATAGAAGTGCACACTCAAGCCATTTCTGTTTATTCAGAATAGTGTTTACTGAAATATGTTCTGCAGTTTGCCGTTCCTTACGGAAGATAATATTGTATATACAGGAGCAAATTGAATATATGCAGTGCGGTAATTGCCATCATGCCTAGCAATTTGATGTGTTTGAATACTCAAGATAGATAAGGTTTCTCTAAGGATTACCCCTCAGCACATTCACCAAATTTAATTTTGTATTGTTATTTACAATTTCTTCTAGCATATTACTTATAAAAGAAAAAAAAAATTGCTGTGAATACATTCTTTGAAAAAATGTTGCACATGCTTCCTGCAGTCTCTACCCTTGGGATCTTTGGAAAGCAGTTTTATTTTTCCTCCATGCAGTAATGGGTTCTGTCACTGAAGGGCAATCCAGGGCCATTATTCTAGAATGGGGCTTGGGGGAACCTGAATGCTGACTATGCAAATCCACACCCCTGTTGTACTTTGAATACCCTGATGTATTTGTTCAGTATTTGGTAAAATAATTAGGTGCTAAAAAACTGACCTAGTTACCAGATCCTGCTGGGAAACAGTTTGAAGAGCAGTCAGCATTTAAATGAAGATATGAAGGAGTATCTGTGTGAAAGGAAAGGCTTATNTATATATTTTATATATATATATATATTACTGTCAGAGGGATGTAAGAATGGTATGAACCAGAAAGCAGAGGGGAAGTGCCACTTACCCGGTTTCCAGTAGTTTCTATGTCCCTTGTGTTTTGACCCACTNAAAAACCAACAAAAAAAGAGAGAGACAGGATTTCTCTGTGATTCATATGAAGTCCTGATGCATCATGGCAGGAAGCAGAGGCTAGAACATAACACAATGAAAAATGATACAGGTAAGTTTGTCTGGGGAAGGGCTGTGTTTCAGTCCTGGTGTGAGAGCACTTGTTATGCATGCACATGTACTGACCTCTCCAGCATCACTCACTGCTTCCTCATGGCCCTACTTGTACTCCTCCCTCAATAACCCTCACACTTTGTTGGGATTCACATTCTGTTGCTTCCTCCTTTTCATACAGCCTTCCATCTCTCTGTCTTTTCATTTGGGACCCCCAGATTTACCTGAGGAGTTAGCACTATGAATGAGTACCTGTTACACAGTAATNATCCAGTGCCATGCTGCAAAGTATTTGTGCACCCTGGTGTTACAGAGGCTGACTTTACAGGACACATACAAGCCATGCTATCAACCCCTACTCCACCCATGACTATCCNAAATCTGAGATCTAGCTGATTGCAGCAGTGTAGATGTCAGTCTATGTAAAGCATAAAATTTAGTGACCAAACAGAAATATTTCAAAATAATGTTGTGTACTCACTATTTCCTTCTGAAGAGGATGGGAGAAGAGAAAACTGCAAATAACAGGCAGACAACGTCATCTGATGGGCCACCAGGAGGGATTTTATATTTTTTTATTTTTATTT
>VXBB01000010.1:144826-175813 GCA_013399915.1 Illadopsis cleaveri | reverse complement strand
AAAGGAAAAAAAAAAGAAAAAAGTAGATGGGATGTAGATGCTGTAGTGTCCTTGAGAAGCAGGTAAAGATAAATAGAAAGGCAACAGTGAAATGTACAGTTTGGTGACAGAGGAAACACAACTGACATCCAGAATGGTTTCAATCATCAGAACTTTATTATTCCCTAATACAACCTTTTATACCCTGTTTCTCCCATGGATAACACCTCTGTGCATTCTTACGCTTTTGTGATTGGTCAATACAAATCAGCATTCCCAGCTTCTTTTCCTTCCATGCTGGTCACAGGTGCACCACATTAGAGATGAGGCTTGGCCTCAGCCCCATTCCCAACATCCCACAATCTATTCTCCTACAGATTGGATGATAAAAAAGAAAATGGCAACTCTTAATTACATATGGTACAGTAAAAATACTAAAAACTGATAAGCAGTTTCAGCTTCCTCCAGCTGATTCCTGTACTCAGCCATTTATACTTCAATGCTATTAAATGGGTGAGAGAAAGGAAAATTCAATGCCTCTTCTGTGTTTCTTTTCTCCCTTTAACTGATTCTCCGTTCCCCTCAGACAAAGCAATAGACAGGGTTTTATATTTGCAATATGCCTCATCTCACACAACAGAGCAGGCTGGCTCTTTGGCGTTGTCTCCACTTGAAGTTTGCCTGAAAATCTGGAGCTTAATCTTTTGCCCAGATGTTCATTCTAGTCTCTCTTTAGGTAAGAGACTATCTACTAATTTACTGTGTGGAAAAGTAATTTACCTTCTATATCTGTATAAATGCCTTTTTTTTTTTTTTTTTATTTTTTTTATTTTACACTGAGAATGATCTCTACATAATTCTCTAGTAAACAGCTCATGGCTGTAAAGTGTTAAGCTCCTGCCCATACGGTTTTGGTGACAACTAAACATTCTTTAATGTAAAATGTAATCTTCTACTTGACCATATAGAAGAAGGGGATGATAAAAGTGTCAGTGCTGAGGCCTCTCATGACAGTTAAAAATTCCTTGGAGGAGACTAAAATCAATGTCTTTTACATTAGCCCTCTGATAGGAGTCTTTGTTTTACTTATACACTAAGCTCATGTAAAAAATCATGTTTTAATAGCAATAACTGTTCCTTTTTTAGAATGTTCATGTCATAGTATTCTTATTCAGACGGATGTGGCATTTTTTACAAAGGCAAGAAAGATGTAAGATAAAGACCTTATATGGAGTGTCAGAAATAATATTTGGGGCTAATTGTTTCACATTAGGATTTCAATAACATGCTAGATATGCAACTTAAGAAAAAAAGAAAAGAAAATACTAGGAAGTTGCTAACTAAATGAACACTAACATGTTCATTTATTTGCCAACTAAATGAACACTAGCAAGGTCATCTTGCTGAGAAGATAAAAGGAGAATTTAATAGAATGATAAATAATAATTCACCACTATTTGTTAATAGTTATTTGCAATAGTTCAGGCACTTTGTGCCCTTGGTAAAGCTTTATGTAATGAAATATTACCATAATAAACTCTCTTAAAAAAAAAATCTTAAGTTTCTATTGTAATGCTATATTCAAAGTTTAAAGGGGTAACTAATCTGAAATGCTTTCATGACATTAGTATTACTTTCAGAAGTTTTATAAATTTAATGTTTAGACACTATACAAGAAAACTAACAATGTTTTTATCTAGCCCGGTTTTGATGACAAAGTTTAGTTCTCTTCCCTGGGCTAGTAAAACATAAATACTGCATAATAAATTTTTGTGTAATAGCTGAACTTGCTTCATTGTGCAGATAATGTTGTTGGTCTTCTTTAAGACAAACAGTTGAACACTTTGGGATTCCTTTTTATAACCAGTGATAAAAATGCTCAGTCTTAAAACCCATGCTCTAGAAATCCTAATATAAAAATGTAAGGTATTTATAAATCCAGGCAAAATTCTGTTATATCTTTCTGTGTTTATCAGTACTCTGTAAAGAATTCTTCATATTCTGCTCTGCCTATAGAAGGATAGAAGCAAGTCTCACTGGACAAGTATAGACAGTTGCTTAGAAAATGTTCTGGAAACTGAACCATAATCATGAAAAAGGTGGCAAAGAGAGTGAACAGTCTGCTAAGTTAATTTATGGATAAACAGGGCATGGAGGCTGGACTTTCTATTGGAATATAGAGACTTTTTTGGTTTTCTTCCTCTGGTTTCATATTTGTAAACTGGAGATGCAGAAGTATTTCCTTATGGAAATTCTTATCAAATAACACCAGGCAGAAATACTGTGATCTCACTGATCTGCAAAACACATACTATGAGATTCTTCTAAATGCCTGCATAAGCTTCAGTAATTTCAGTCAAGCAAATATTCAAAAATATCCAGTCTTGATTTTAAAAATGTCAACTTGGCATAATCCTTTATAAATTCCAAAGTAAATTTTAGTAAGTGTGTCATAAGTATCCTAACCTTTATAATTCCCATATATTTTTTTACTTTGACACTGTGTTCTTTAAGCCTGTGTTTGCCTACATAAAATATGCAAAATAATTCTAGCATACTCCTTTGTTATCTATATCAAGAATGTTGTAACACTAAATCTCTATTATTAATTTTTGTGTAACCAAAATTGCTAACAAAAGTAAAAAAACTTCAGTGATTCTGTGAAATGTATGTGCTGAAAGGATTTTAACCAGGCCTGCTAATTGATTTCAAGTTTGTTTTTTTTTTTTAAATTCACTTGATGTGTGGTAAATGATGTAGTACAATGATGGTGTCTGAAAAGCATTGTTTGGGAAGATGGAAGCCCAAGTACTATTGATTTTACCTTTTCCATTATTCAATTTGTTGGCTTTTTTATTAGTCTTCTCAAATTAAATTAATCTAACAAGTGTAGACCTGGTTAAATAACATTAATTGCATCCTCTTTCAGTTCTCAGCTAAGGTTCTGCATAATACTTCTATAATCTAAAGGTTTACAAATATTATTTACCCCTTCCAAAAGGACAGCACTGTATTATGATTTTATCTTCTGGTTTTTGGGGTTATTTTCCCCTCCCCATTCATACTTCTTCAGGATTCTGCAGTGTAATGAAATTGTCATTAATGGTTCATGAAAACAACATTCACAGTTAATATGGGATACCTTGGAAAACCTGGCTAAGGACTTACATTCTTTATCTTCTGCTAATGAGTAGAATCAAAAGATAAGGCAACTTCTTAGCTGGAGAAAAGTAAGCGGAGTCAAGACAACATGTATAACTCAGAAAGATTGTGCAAAAATGTGTCCCTGGAAACAGAACTTTACTGCGTCAATGCAGGAAAGGAATTTTTTCAACCACATAGAGGACTAATCTCACCAGAGGAAGAAATAGTGTCTTCATCAATCTTCATTTAATGCCAAAACATGATTTTGATTTAATAATAAAGAAGGTAAATAAGCTGTTCCTGAAACAATTCACTGTACATCAGTACACTAATAAAACCTCATTTTCAAGTAATGATTTATACTTTACTATTGTTAGTAGCTGCTGAACTAATTATTAAAATATTTATAACTCAGAAAAGTGTTACAATTCATTATATCGTGACACAAATTACCAATTAGTGCAGACTTTACTTTTTCACTTGATCAATTCCAGTCTGTTAAAATAAGACTGTTTTTTATACACAGTCTGTAAGTCAAGGCAGATGTTGCTAGAATTTTGTCAATGAGTCATACTCTCCCATACCCTCAGGTCCTTAGCAAAAGCACTGGCAATATGGTATAGTGCAAGGCAATCTGCAATGAGTTAAGATATTGGCTCCATCCGTGCCTCTGAAAAAGATGCTTCTGCTTGACTGAAAATGAATACCATTAGATTCAAGCCTCAGAATCTTCTTCCAGGCAGCATGGACAGCTGGTACTTGCAGTGATTAAGAATCTTCTGACCTGTGGTTATGACAAGCTGGAAAAACGTCTCCAGTTTGGCTGCTCAGCTTCATTATCAGTGAATGCTTTAAAATGATACTTTATTTATTAACAAAGACAACTCTCTTCAACAGTGCCATCGATCATTCTAATTTATCCAACATATCTAATACTACACTGCTATTCACTATTAGTAACGAAAGGTAAATTACTTTCATTGCAAAGCAAAACTATACTTTGTCATCTCCTTACTCCAAAGGCATGGGTTAAATGAAGAGAAAAAAAAACACATCTTCAGGAAACAGATTACCGATATGATCAGAGCAAGAAGAAGAAAGAGCAAAACCAGTGGTCTAATTCTTTCTAACTGCAAAATGCTATCTTTATTAAATAAAACAAATCGTATTTGTGTAGTGACTAACACTGCTTTAAGTTCCAAAAAATATAAGCATGTGTTTTGTAGAATTTCAAACATTTAATCCTGCTAGACAGTTCTGTTCTTAAGGGAAGAAACTTATATCTCCAACAGCAGTATTGATGACTAAAATCTATAAAAAATATGTTTTGTAGGACCTCTGGTAGAACACAAAACCTATCTTGACACATTCTCAGTGTGCTTTGATTTAACTCTTTTAACAATATGAAATTGTTATTAACTATGATGCAGTACTTGAGTTGCTTTGCCATTTTAACAGAAGTAAAAACTCAGTTGAAGCTGGTCACATGATGACTAAAACGTATCTAATGACAATGACAAAGAGGAGTGACATGGCATGAAAATATATGCTCAGTTGTTTAGAGCTTCTTCAGTCATCATTTATATTCAAGTGATTGGATATTTGTCTCAGAAAAATCGTTTTATCATATATAGTATCTGCTCCTTCTGGGTAGACTTCATGCATATGTGAAAGAAAATCTGAGCAAAGATGCCTTTTGTCAATATTATAAAGTTCCAGAAGGTTTCACTAGATAATGCTAACACGTACGTCCTTTGGGGCATGAAGCTATCCTTTGTGACAGATTTGGTTTGCTGACATGTATAGAAACATCTGACCATATGGTGCCAGGTTCCACGTTTTGAGCAATTCCCCTCTGCATACTTCAGCAGCATTTTCTTAGTCTCTTATATTCCCTTAAGACCCTGTGGGCACCTCATGTGCTCCAGTTTCTGACCTGAGCTGGATCCAGCTACCAGAAGAAACACTGTTTCTCTATTTGGTACTAAGAACTACTGAAGGAGAAAGCTACCAGAGCCAGGTTCAGGAGACGGACATGTTTGTTCTTAACTGTTAACAATGAAATAAAAATTCTTCAATTGAAGATTTTGATAATGAAACAAGGTCTCATAAACTTGTGCCTGCATAGCACAAAGAATTTGAAAAGCTTTTGGAATTATCTGGGAAAGAACCCAACAAAATGTAAATTTGGATGTGTGTTTGGGCCTGCAATACATGGCAAGAAATATTTACTGACTTGGCCAGAAGTAAGGGATGTGTGGAACTGGATGTTAAGAAGAAACTGGAATTCATTTGTCAAAGAGGCATAAAGTGTACCTAACAGTCATTTTTTAATCTCTTTTGGCTCTTTGTCTTGGTTTTCTCTTGGTCATATTGCATGAGTCCATACAAATTGCTTGCTTCTCAAGTAAATTCACTAGTTTCCTCCCAGACATAGAGGGAATACCTTTGTTCTAGGATCTTCCCTAATCACTACGTGTCAGAATGATCTTCTGACAAGCTTAATCTTCCAGCATAATCCATCCTGTTCTGCACCATAACAGACGTCCATGTATGCTCTGGTATGCCTGAGAACACGTCCGGGAGCACCTGGAGCCATGTTAATGAAATGAACTCTGGCAGGCAGCATCACAGCTGCGTAGCTATTTCAGGTCCTCTAAATTGAAAATCAGCAAATATGTTTTAAAATAAAGACCACGATGGCAGCACATAAGACCAAGAGTATCAGACTGTGTCTGAGCAGCTGATTGCTACGTACCATGAAAGTTTTAGTCAACCCAAACTGCTCTAAGCCTGAATCAGTCTGCAATGACTGAAATAAACTTTCTGCTGTACAGTCCTCAGCTGTATAGTATAACAATCAGCTGATGGAGAAAGCAAGGACAACACCCCAATTTTGGACAGGAGGAAGAGCAGAAGGTGTAGAAGCTTAAGAGGTTCTCTTCCAGAATATCACGTTTTGTTCTTCTGTTATTAGCAGCTATTAATACGGAAATGCTTTACATTCCTTACTTATATCTGTGCATTATATTGTGAGATATTTAAAACCCCACCGGACACAGTCCTAAGCAACTTACTCTAGCTGACCCTACCTGAACAAGGGAGTTGGACAATGATATCAAGAGGTCATTATGGACTCAATGTTTCTGTGGTTTCTCAATCCATCTTTGCACCCTACTGTGCAAGAACTGATATGATAACAAGCCTTTTCAGTCTCAAAAATTGTTTAGATTTGTGATTTCTGCAACAATTCAACTTCTTTCATATGTAGTTTATTTTGCAATAAGAAATCCATATTCAGTGCAAAGAATACTGCTTTGCTTGTTCAGAAATTTGTAAAAATAGTGAGGAAAAGCAGAGATGGAAGATATATAGAAAATCTTACACTTAGACACTTAAATGGTGCTATGTGGAAATATACCGTCCTTATAAATTCCATTAAACCCTATAGTTATGGGAAGGTCATGCTGGTCAAACTTCTCAAAGGTCACCAATCTATCTGTCCTCCCCGAGAGTCTGAGGATTGGATGTGTCAAAAGTGTGCGCAGCAATGGAAAAATGCAATCAGTTTGTTCTTCTGTATTTTTTTTTTTTAATAAAATGCCATATAATATCACATGGTATAAAAATATATGTCGCAATGGGAACTCCAAATTAATAAGTGCATCTGACCTTCTCTTTTTCCTGTATAAAGGAAAAAATTGTCTTCCAGGTGTAAGGTGAAAAGCAAGTGATTTGTTCATGCCATAGTGTAATATCAGTGATAAATACTTTAGAAGCGTACAAAGAAATTAATTCTGCCTTCAAAGAAGAGTTTGAATAATATTCAGCAAACAAGACATATGACCACACACTGAATAATGAAGATAAAAATGTTGTGCAGGAACAATATAGAGTATGAAAGGTATCCTGAATGAGACAAGAATGCTCAGAAAATTGTATGAAAGTAAAACATGATTAGACATTTTATGTGTACAGAGGGGCTGACTTAGGACAAAATTAATATTATTTGTGGTAGCTTCTGGCTTTTGAGTGTTTGGCTTTGCATCGTAGAATCCTTAGCATAAACTTGTGAATGTTATATTTCTAGACTTTAAGAATTGCCTAATTTTGAACACTAGCTGTTGTTAGCGTCCAACATTTAAATTACAATATATTTGACAGTATACATTTGTTCCTTGGGCTGCTCACACATACTGCTGATTGCCTTCAGGCTAAGGCTTGTAATGAGGTAACCCCAGCAGAGAGATACTACCTCACTCACCCACATCCTGGGTTTGAGGACATAGATGGACATAATCATTACACACGTCTATGCTGACCCACTGATCCTTTTTTGAGAACAGTTAAGCTCCAAAAGAAATTAAAATTGAAACTCTGCAGGTACAGGGTTGAGTTCATAGCAATCTTTATCTACTTGTAAAATGGAATTAGTTAGAGAGTCACCATTTCTTCATTCATAGCCACACTGAGCTAAAATCACTGTAAAAGCTAATACTTATTTAAACTCTGGCAGCAGAGTGACTTTTTCAATTGCTTACAACCCTCACATTATACTGAAGAGAGACAGATCTAAGCAGTGTGCCAGAATGAAGAAAGGCAGTTCAAATGGCAAAAAAGTGAATCTGCAGTTACAGTCAATTATTTCAGCATGCTGTCTCAGTGGCAATTAAGACCGAATACTAATAAGCTTGGTGTCAAAACTGGCAATGGCATCCTGGTCCTCATAGACACTCTTTAATCTTTATAATATAACCCTTTCCCATTAGTATTTCATTACAGATTTTTAGGTTTTCATTTGGGAAATGCAATGTTCATTTTTGTTTAACAATTTCTCTATTGAATCATACTCTTCACTAGTCTATCCATGAGAACATGAAGTAAGTTATATGGGGTCAGAAAAAGGTCCATACAGCAGATCTATCTCCATCAAAAACACGTGGCTAGGAAATAGAAAAGCAAGCACATAGCAGTGCATCTCTAGAAGACCCTTGTACCTACCAATTCTGAACTTCCACAGAGGGTTTCAGGGTAGGAGAAGAGGGGAGAAAAGGCTGTTGTGGGTGGGTATAAGAGTCCATGATACATTTTCCTTCTGAAAATCTGACCTCACCTGGTGAGTCTGACCTTGGAGGTGACTCCTGTTTGAGGAAGGAGTTTGGAGCAGAGAACTCCTGATCTCACTTCAAGCCTGAACAGTCCTATGGGCCTGAGAACCTCCAGCAAGAAATTTCGTGAGTTCATAGTACTCAGTGAAGACATAAATTTCCTTTATTTTGAGCCTGGCACCTCCTGCCTTTACTTATTGCATTAAAGGAGAGAGCAAATTGTAATTTGCCATTCAATTTCTGTATGTCTCATTTATTTTATAAGCATCTATAAGATATCTATCTGTTCAGTCATTTCTTTTTCAGGCTGAAGAATCTACTCTGTTTAATCATTCTTCATGTGAAAATTTTCTACAGATGAAATTGTCCTTTTCCAATTTTACAACATGCTTTCTTGAGATGGGATGAGTCTGGGACAAATATGCTAGGAGTCTTCAAAATATAATGCACTTTTAATTTGTTAAGTAGAAGTGTGATGCTTCCTGTACCGTTCCCTTATTTCAATTCCCTCTAATAATTTTGAATATTCTATTTCCTTTTTTTACAAATACGCACATCTGAATGTGGAATTTATTTAACCTTTTAGTCGGCCAGGATTGTGGTGGTCTTCTGCAGTACTTAACAGCTAGTCCTTGTCCTTACTACCCTAAAAATTTGGTATCAAATAGAAACACCATCATTTCACTCCCTTTCTCTCACCCTGATCATTTTTTCAATATATTACATCTAGCTGATTGCACTGCAATCCCTGTGAGTCCCTGCTGATCATTTCAACACTATCTGCATCTGGCCATTCTCTGTTCTCTGTAATCCCTTTTAATATTTTTTTTAATCCATGTGAAAATCCTTTTTCTTATCCCAAAGGAGTTTCTTCTCTTCAAAAAAACATTTGATGAGAGTCTTTATTATGCGCTTTTCTTAAATATATCACCAGAATCCTATCTGTCTATGGGGTTTTAGCCTATGTGCAGGGTTTTTTTAACTGGACTGGGGAAAAAGAAAAAACAGGAAAAAAAACCAGGTAACAAACCCCAAAGAAACAAAATTATCATCCTTTTTTTAAGGTTGGATTTGTTATGTGTTTGGCTGTCTGGATATAGTTGAAGAGCACAACAGATAGTTGCAAATGTCAGGATTTTTGTTTCTCATAATTCAAAATTTCCTAAAGCTCATACTAAATATATTTCCTCCATTATGAATATGGATTCACTTTCTGACAATTAGGACTATGAATGCATGTGCTTTATTGCTTATTGTTTTGTATATTGCTAATACAGGGAAATAAGAATTATTTGTCATGGTCAAAACTTCAATGATCTTCTCTATATGGGGAATAAACCAAGACATGAAATATGCTAATATGATGATGTAACCATGTGTTGTTTGGTTACCTCAGTCTGAGGTGAAATTGATAGCATTATTTTACATTAAATTTGGAAATAGATGTCTGTAATAACAACTTAAAGAACAGTATGCTTATAATCTAAAGAATGCTATGACTCTTTTAGAGATTCTTTTACTTTATTTCATTTTTAAGCTGCCTTGTGCTTCATCAGGCCAGCTAAAGCACTTGAGCTGCCTCATTTTGTTACTCCTATTTCACCCTTCATATACAGTGTTTTCTCTCCAAATATACCACATTATTGGCATTTGTGTTGGGATATACGTAATATTTGATCAAATACTTCAAATTTGCAACTAAATGTTCTGTTCAATTTTTTTTATACTCAAGCAATTTTTTTCCAATAATAACCTAGAATCCATTTTATACTGAAACATTAGATATTTACAGTAACTTCATGAAGAACTGTAATATAAAGTTATTGTTTATAAAATTGTGAAAGGTCTGATTAATCCACAGAGATTGAAGCATACATAAGAAATGAAATGACAAATCCTACCTAAGCACATGTATGGGGTTTGCACAGCAGGGTGTTGGTGACAGGAGGTGCAGGGCAGCCTCTGTGAGGAGAGGGCAGGGTGGCTCCTCACGGTGCACAGCCACTTCCAGCCATCCAACCCACCCAGCACAGGGCACAGTTCATCTCCTCAGCCATGGCTGGGGTGCCTCTGGCTCCCAAAAAAATGCTACTACCCATATGGACTACAAAAAATTGGTGCTGATGTGTGTACCAGTTTGAAAGCAAACTGGCGGGAGGTTCCAAGTCAGAATTACAATTTAATAGGGAAATTAAAATAAAAGCAGAAAACACTGGCTTCAACTGACAGAGTGAGGACACAACTTGACACCCTGTTGGTCAGCGTGGTGGTAGCAGTTCGATTAAATGGTGGCTGCAGTCCTTTCAAAGTGATAGATGTGGTTCTGTTGAAGCGGTGGCTCTGTAGAAGACTTTGGTCTTCCTCTGAAGGTCCTGTGGTGGTTATGGAGGTCTTGTCCTCTGGGAATCCTGTAGGTAAAGGCTGCCCATGGTATTCCAAATCTCAGATTATATCCAGGTAGGAATGCTTGGTTCGTCCCCCTAGGCAGAGCATCTCAAAATGGATGACATAATTTTATCAGTCATGCAGTGAGACTTGATGGCCCACTAGCAGAAGATATCCCCAGAGGGAGTTATCAGGGATCAGTCATAGAAGAAGAAGAGACAAAGAAGACTGCCCCACCTGATTTTAACAGCCTATAAATATAATAGAATATAAATATAATAGAATAAATGCTTTTGGTTACATTTTATACTTACATAAGACAATGAATGAGTCTAAGTTCATTATCATAAAATAAGTTATTCACTTGGTGGCAATAAAAAAATCAATGTCTGAATAACAAATATGGCAGTTGGGACCATGATTATTATGACAATGAAGCACTTCTCGTGTACTTGAGGACTATATAAAATGTGTACATTTCAAAGTAACCAGTTTTCTCCTCTTTGCTCTCAGCCCCTTTTTATTTCTTGTTTATTTCCAAATTTGGAAACACATCTCAGGAGTGCCTATGACAAATGTAATTAACACCAGTTGACAAATGCTTCTGATTGCACTTAGTCAGACCTATTTCTGTAAACAGAATTGAGCCAGAGGGTTAATGATAGCACATAGTGCATATGTCATCATATTGCTGAATGTTGATAACACACAAGCTTGGTAAAAGACACCAATCACAGAAGATAAGCTATTACAAATGGATACTATAAGATGTTCTGTAAATGGTCTTGGATGAATTAAGTACTGTCTGGCTATGATGACCACCATATATTTCACCACTCTTACTCTGCCATACTAAGACCTATGAACCTGTGGTGATTTGTGACTTCTATATCAATTCTTAAGAGCTAATGTCTCTCAATGATGGCAGGATATTGTCAGAAAGAAACCTTAGGACCAGTATGGTTATTTTTCAGCTAGTCTATGGCAGCAGAAGGATTATATTTAAAGAGGAATCCAACTTTACACAAGGAGTACGGCAATGTCAGAGTTAGAGGTAAGTAACTAACTGTAGTATCTGCCTGTAGAAAGTTATTCTGATATCAGATTAAACAAAATATTAATGTCATGAATTGGTTGAACATAGCCACTGCACAGCCAAGCAGGAATGAAGCACAGGTCCTGACCCACACTGACACTGGCTGATATAGTTCTGCCTGTCACTGTCAATAGAGAACTGGGGTTCAGGCAAATCTGGACCTGACTGACTGTTTCTTTCCAGCAGGACAGGAGCAGATCAGCCACAGATATTTAAATGAAAACAGTCTATCAACTGAGGAACTAAACCAAGGAAACTGTATATTGCTGCCTATCAGCTAAATGTAAATCTAATCCTTGGTATATAAGTGCTATAGGAACTCAGTACTTGGCCCTTTTAGTTGTTGGAAACATACGGTTCCTATGTCAGTAATGTTTGCTTTTTCCCATCAATTTTGTACACTGAGTATATATCTATATCTGTATGTATATCTATCTGCATCTATCAATCTAGGAACAATGTGTGCATGCATATTTTCAGGGAATCATACTGTAATTGACCACAATAAAATTATGACATTTAACTTTATCAAGAACAGGATGAGAATCTACTTTGTGGGCTCAGTCTAACATTTAGTCTGTATGAACTCCACACATTTAATAATTCATTTTTCCACGAACAACCAGTAGATAAGCCCCTTACTCTGTGTTTCAATTAAAATAAATAAGTGACCATATAATGTGTGTCCTAGAAAACAGAAGACAAATTATTATTCTTCTGAAAGAAACTTTGAAGGGCAATGGAGATTGCAGACTTGTACTATTGTGTTTAGAGGATGCACTTGTACAAGGCCTCTGAAACTGCATACTTTCAGAAATGGATTTAATAGAGTCTTTCATTGTTCCAATTTATTAGTGGGCTGACACTGCAAAATGGTATCTCCTCTATTATTTGTGTTCAACTTGGCCAGAATCCCACTGTGCAATTACACAGGGAGAGAAAGCATTCCCTTCTCATTCCTTTCTGATGTTCTGCCTCCTCCAAATATTAGTTTTGAATGCATGTGGTTGAAGCAGTCTAGACAGGTATGCAAGTTGATTGACTGGGTGAATCTAAATTAGAAGGAGAAGATGTAAAAATAATACGTAGGGTCAGAGAAATGAACAGAATGTCATAGTGTATAGTGATGGCTATATATAAAAATACTATATGTCTATAAAGTCCTTTCTGATAATGACTATAATGAGCTGCAGCAACCAATCTCATAAAAATGTTTTCTATCTGAATCTCTTCCAGAAATGTGCACTTTCTTTTAAGTTTTGAGAGATGACATGCAAAGATGGCAATTTCAGCAATAGAAATTGAGGTCAGATTGCAAAACTTGAAGCCATGTTTTGCTAGGTTTCTAGCTCCAGCATATTGCTATACCAAATACATAAATAAATATTAAAATTTCACTTACTGTGGAATTTATTCTTTCCATAAAGATCAACAAAAGGCATTGATTATTGCAGTTGCTTTATTAGGTGTGAAATACCAACTTAGAAGCATTATTTATCAATGTTTGCCTTTTACTGAATTAGAAAGGGCCAGTGTTTCAGGCTGTTTTGAATACGTGGTGAGCAGAGACCTACAGAAAGTTTTGTGCTGCACGACACACATCAAATCCCTTTTTTTAATAAGTGCTATAAAAAGTAAACCCACTGTCCTCCCTTTAAAAAAAAAGGAGAGTAAAGCAAAAGAGGTGTGGAAATTCCTATTTTAAGTGTTCTGTCAGAACAAAAGCCTGTGGCAGAGGGCATGTGAAAATAACTTGCCTGGCCACAGTAGAATAGGTTGCACTCTACATCTGACTTGTAGACAAGTTACAATATTTGGGGCAGCTCTGTCACAGCTGGCAATAGTCAAAGAATGTGGCACGGTGAGAGAGACAACCATGAATGCTCAGGATGGAGCTCCCAGTCAGCCACATCTTTGAACGGTCTGGTACCCTGGCTCAGAGCTCCAACTGGAGTGTGGGGAGAGAGCCTGTCCGAGAGCCATTCAGAGCCTCCGAGCTCTCGGTGGCCCCAAGGCAATTCAGGCTTCATGAAGCAAAGTCTGTTTATTTTTAAAATGAAGAAAAGCTTAAGTAGGAGAAGGGAATCCTTTTGTGAATCTTGCCATCCACTGAATCATGCAGCCACTTGATTATAGTTAAGCTGTTTTCCCTACTCTGATTTCTTTGTGTATTGCATTTTTTACTATAAAATATTTTCTTTATAGACACTCACAGATACAAAAGATATTTCTGTGGACAAAACCTCTTCTATTTCCTAAAAGCTTTACTGCTCTCTCTCAGCATTAGACATTGTAATCCTTTTTTCTGCTTTACAGTGGGCTGATATGGAAATGGAATTACAAATAGTATTAGAATGTAGACGTGGACCAAAAAGTTACCCTTTGTTTCCCAAATCCATTGTTGTCTTACCATGCAGTCTTAGGCAACTTATTTAACTTCACCAGGCCCTAAATTCAGCAGAGATATATACACAATATGATACATCTTAAATTGATTTGAAATGTGGTTATATCACATCCCTCTCTCCTAGTTTTCTAAATAAAAATGAAACTAAAATAATCCCTCCCCCCCAAAATATTACACTTTATGACATTCAAATTGTCCTTGAAAATTCCAGATGTAAGGTCCTCTGAAGCTCCTATTTAAACTTTAGTCACATGGTCTTTGTTCAATGCCTTTCTATTTGGTATGTGTTACATTAAGCAATGTATTATTTGAAAAATAAGTCTGTTACATTGCCTAGCATAATAAAAATATTCATCCCAAATTTTCACATATGATTATCTGTACTCATAAACCTGGCTAGATCTCAAGGAGATGGAGGGAGAACCTGCACTCCTCATTACAATTTCATGAAACAAGTTTTGAAATAAACTACCTGAGGATATGGTTTATCTTTTTTATTTCCAAGAACCAGTAATATTGAAGATGTGTAGGATTTCATACAACCAAAAACTATTTAGCGTTGTGGAAAAGGCCTTTAAGATCATTACGTCCAACCATTGACCCAACACCACCAAATTCACCTCTAAACCGTGTCCCTAAGTACCACATCTACACATCTTTTAAGTACCTTCAGGGAGGGTGACTCAACCACTTCCCTGTCTGTTCCATAGTTTGAGAAGTCATATCAGAGCTTGATAAAACTACGCAAATTATAGGTAGTATTCTGTCTGTGAGTATGTCTTTAGAGAATGCAACTTCTACAGGCCTTCTTTTTCTTGTAATTAAGTTTAAAAAATAAAAGAAAATCTATAAAAGCAGGGTACTTTTCTCAAAATGGAGTAATTTAGAGTCATCCATGAGGTTATTCTGCTTCTTAAGGATCAAGAAACATGTAGTATTTAAGCAGAATAAAATTATATGCACATATGGTTAAGTGAATATATCTAGCCATAATAGTGTAGTCTTATTTTGTAAAAGTAAATGTGCACATTTAGACCGAAATGATGTTTCTTTTAGTGCAAGGGAAGTATTCCAAAAGGGATTCTATTCCCCATTTAAGGCTGCTGCACAGGAGGCAGCCAACACTACAAATCCAATAATGATATTGAAATTACTCACACAACCCTACTGGCAAGTGATCCAGGTGGTTTTATAACTTATGTTGATTGTGTTCATGCCTTTTATAGCCTTCTGTTGGTAAGTCACCATTTAAAGCAGAATTTTCTCCAAAATATGACTTTCATGTGTGCATTATGTAATGTCTAAGCTTGAGTCTCAAACCTGCCAAACACTCCTTTGCCAACTAATGTAAAATAACATTGGAACTTTAGATAGCAGGGAAAAAACCCCCTATTTTTGAAAGAAAATTCCCCAAATAGAGCGGGACAGAGAAATTCCCCTGACAGTGCAGGAAAACACAATTTACAAGATTTAGAAGTAACAGTTCATCGTTCCGGTCTATATATGCAGCAGGTCTGGTCATCACTGGATCTTCACTAATCTACAGTTGCTGAAAATACAGCCTGATTTTCTTGATATTTCACTATATTAAATTTATTAAGCATTAGCCAATATTTTAGAAAGTAAATTTAAAATAGGAAACATATTTTGCATTTGTAGATGAAACATCATTCAAAAGAAAAGTATGTAGGAGTCTAACATATTCTTAATTAATGACATTTGCATGCTGATTTTGAATTGTTTCCCATTCCCTCACTACACTGTTAATATCATACTACTTGTCTCTGTCATTGCTTGGCAGAATGGTTGTATTTTTTTCCCCTGAGATTTCACTGGCTTTATTTATTCTGAACTACATTGAAGCATTGCAACTCAAAAATATATGAAAGAAACATAAACTAAAACCTATTACTTCAAATTTTCAGTTTATACAGTCTTACAAGTCTGATCATTGTGCCATAATTATGCTTTATATACAGCCAGTTTTAAAGGAAACCTTATAATTTATAAAAGCTTTAATAGAGATACAAATCTAGACGTGTTGTAGTTCAGGGTTTTCTCTGGGGAAAAATTATTTGTGAAACATAAAGGTGATGATAGTGGAAAGGCAGGGGTTGTTGCACATCATGTTGGTAGATTAATTTTATTTCAGTTGCTAACTTTGCTAATCTAAAATTTTTAGATAAAGTTCTAACATAATCATGCCACTTCCACAATTCTTATCTAACTCAACTCTCACTATTAACTTTCATAGAAGAGATAAGTGTATTTTCTAGTCACCTTGGTAAACCCTTTGTAGAAGTAATTTATACTGTTAACTGATTTAAAATGCAACCTCAAACAATTATGGAAAGGCACAGGATTTATTTTGATATATAAAATAAGCTAGTTTTCAGAAGAGGAAATTTCTTCATGGAACTGTTTGCAACTGTGCTATTTACACTTCCTTTTATGCTCATTTATTTGCATTGCTGTCAGTAGGCTTTTTTCCATTGACACTCTTCCCCTAATTCATGGAGGTGCTGTAGAGCTTGTGCTTAAGATTTGAAAAAATAAAGTCTTGAATAACAGTGCATATATTTTATGTCTGTTATAAAACTCTAAACTCATAAATGGATCCAATAAGCTCTGCTGGACAGCTTTGGTGTATGTCCAGTACATTTTAATGTTGTATTAAAAATCTCTTGTCCGAGTTCTTTAGTTATTTTTCTCCTACATTTCTCATTTGGGTTGAATTGCAATAAAATATTTTCATCATATTTTCACATGATCCTGCCTGCTTCAGAGCTGAGACCAAGATCTATTTTCTTAAACCTTTTGATAATGTTTTCTGAACGTCTTTTAGAAAATATTTACAGCTACTGCCTTTGAAACACATTCCACAGCTGCCAGCTCTTATGTATGATAAATGGATATTGCAATGTTAAGCACTTACTTAACAGCTCTAAACCCAGGGACCAATATACTCCGCTTTCCTTAAAAGCAGCAGTACTAGATTTCCTAATCTAGAATCTCCAAATTATGGTTACTGTAGTTTCAGGGGGAGGGAAGCAGAAATTTTGAATATGACCAGAAAAACATGAAGTTATTATCACTGTAAACATGTCAGTGATCACAGGTATATTGTAACTACTGCTGAGAAGAAAGTAGGAGAAAAATGGAAGAATGGATCAGGAGAATGACTTGCAGTAAAAATCAGCATATTTCAGATAAATCTCGATCATAAAACAGTTGGTGACTTGCCTGTATGAGAGAATTAAGTTTCTTTTAAATATGCACCAAGATCAGTTGAATCAAAAGTTAAAACCAGTCATCACCATGTGTTTGGTTTGATTACTCGGCTTTTGTTTGCTTGTTTGTTTTAGGAAAGCCGAAGAACTCCATCTACACATCAGAGGCTAATTTTGACTATATTGCCCATTTATAGAGAAAAAGATATAAAAAAAAGATATAGAAAATGTAATTAATTTCTTCTCCATTCTCTCAAAAGCTCCTGATGTGACAGGTTTAATAAGCAGATATGTTTGTGACTGTCTCCACTGCTTTGAGTGTAAGACTTTCTGCAGTATAATAGGAAAGCCAGCTGGATAGTTTATCTGGATAGCAATTGAATTTATTTTTCTTGTCAGTTCTGTCCCAGTGTCTAAAGGAATCATGCCTGTTCTAATCAACTGAGCAAAATCATGATTATGTTTCTGTAAAAAGCATTTTTGATGATTAGACGTACTGGAAAATGATATGCATAGACATATCATGAGTCTTTTGGAGAGAGATTTCTTTTTCATTTTCATCAGGTTTTAAGGTACAGAATCATTCTTTGGATAGTAAGATGTCAGAATTTTCTGCGCATGCTCAGAACTTCTCAGCTAATATCTGATTGTGACTGGGATTACACTATTCCAGATCATATCAGACCAAGTTGTTTGGACAGAGCAAAGTGAGCAATTTAAAGCAACTAGGACTTTTCTCCCAATTTTGGCTGCAACAAAAGATTTGAAAAAATAAAATTCATTCTATCTTCAAAGAATTATTATCAAACGTATGTCACAATTTGAAAAACAGAGATAACATCTAGATAAGTTTATTTTTCTTAAATGAGTTTAATACTTGATCTTATTTTTACAAATACTTATTAATAATTTTTTTAATTTTTGATAGGCATTTTTAAGCAGGGAATTAAGAAACCTCCACAATTTTGAAATTAAAGATGCGTTGTTTTATAGAAATACACAATAATATAAAAGTATTTTCCCAGATTCTGGACAGATGATAAAAAGAGACGTTAACCTTCTTTAAAGAGACACAAAAATTTTCCAGCTATAACTTAATGGAAAAGGATTTTCTAAATCCATGACATTTCAACATTAAACAGAAAAGAAAGAGAGATGTTGTCCACTTGACAGAAATAAAAGAGAAAAATCAATCCATGTATAAAACTGTAAAGAATATAATGGTAGGACCACATCATAGATACAAGTCCGTGGCCAAATTTTTTATTTTTTTTTTCCCAAAACAAACAGTTTAGTAAACCATTAAATCATTTAATTAAATCACTTAATTATTTATTTTTGAGAGGTTCATTCTTATTTGTGAGGCATTATATGCAGAACCATTACATAATAAGTAAAGATTTGCTGACATTGGACTATTTCTGAAAAAGGTTCTAATGAATAAATCTGTTTCGACAAAATATTTTCTTTGAAAAATTCCCGATTTGTGCCAGTTAATTCTGGTTAGCATCATGCAATGAGACATGAAGCCACGAGGCATTGCTTCTGAGGGCAGCAGAAGTTACACAACAGGACCCATAGAGCTGAAAGCGTGAGAGGTTTGAGCGCCCTTCACTGTATGAACTCCCCAGGCTCCTCCCGCACCCAAACCGGTTTGGGCTGAATCTTTTCCCTTTTGACACTGCTGCCCACTTTGGCAGCTTCATGGATCTTATACTAAATCAGCTTGTGTCAACATGGATGATGACTGGACTGTCAGTGCCCAGAAGCTAGAAGCCAAAAGCCATCCATAGGGTATCTTCCCTTAGATTCCTAAGAAGTGGAATGATCCATTTCTTTGGGGAGGAGGAGGTAGAGATGTCAGTATAAAATGAGAATATGACCTGTAATCAAATCATATTGCTGTAAATGATACTGATGCTCTGTGATGATTTGGGCTCAACCTGAATATTGAAAAATCCAACTGCTACAGCAATATCAATTGCCATTTACTATACTCTGTTAATTTCAGGACTGCACACCATATAAAAGCAA
Organism: Illadopsis cleaveri; assembly: GCA_013399915.1. Lineage (NCBI taxonomy): Eukaryota > Metazoa > Chordata > Aves > Passeriformes > Timaliidae > Illadopsis > Illadopsis cleaveri. The sequence goes on along the minus strand of VXBB01000010.1, from coordinate 156,430 downwards.
AGAATTTAGAAGGTGGAGAGAATTAGTAAACTGCAACTAAGCCTGGGGATTTAATAAATTCATAAAAGATGCAAAATGGCAGATTTAAGATAGAAGGAGTCAGCACATTACCCAAAGTAAATATCTGCATAGGTCTAAAAAGTTTTACCAGCAGAGAGAAAAGCAGAAGACAATAAAGCAAAATAGGTGGAGAAAAAATAATGTATTTATTATTTTAAAAATCATGGTTTAATTTATTTAACAATTGAGATAGAAATAATCTCTAAAACTAAAACTTCTTTTTTAAAGGTTCAGTTCAAAGATTTTTACACAATAGTGTCTCTGTTGGCAATATATTTAGTCTGTATAATGTGAATAATCACCTATGCTGGTGGTTATTATATCATTCCTGTGTGACTCAGATATCATCAGGGTTTGCACAGGTGTTTTGATTTGTCTGCTGACTAAAGGCAGGATCAAAAGCCTTCTCCAGTGAAGCTGTTTCTGTAACCATGTGATTGCCCTCCTATTAATTAAGTATTTGAACTTAGAACAAAAGACTTGGGAAACTCCTGTATTCACTTAGTAGAAAATATTAAAAGAAAATTATTTTTAAAAACAGCTTATAAGAACTTTAGAATAAATTTTTATTAAATTCAACTTTTTTCTTTTTAAATCATCATGAGATGAAGGTTTTGCTTTAACATTTTTCACTGCAATCTAGTATTTAACAAAATCTAAACAAAGGTATCGCTCTTAGAAGTATTCTCCAAATAGAAGTATATGATAGCAAAATATTTCATTTTAAAACAGTATATTTCCTGTTTTATACTCTTCCTTTCTAATCTAACGTCAACAAATCCTTCAGTGTTTATATACCTTTGGGAATTGTCTGTGGCTCTTACAGATTTTGTCACTGGACTTTAGGGAAAAATGACTTGCAATATTAGCAGGACTGGAAAAATGAGCAGTTGTCTTTCTGAGTTGCATGATGAGTAATCTGTTACTAAACATTTTCCTCACAAGTAGATTTCATTGCAATTAATATAATCTCTTTAGTGTTCTTTATTGACTTATGAATTTTAACTGGAATTAAAAAAAACCCCCACAAACCCCCCAGAAAAAGAGGCACATCATCTCAACAAACAAACAAAAAACCCCAGGAAAGTAATTTCCACTGTCTGAGTTCTATATTGCAATCTTTCTTTGTAAAAATCAAATGTATCTTTTTTCACTGCTCATTTAGCATTATTGATAGTCTGCTTATTTTCAAAAGTTTCATTCATTCTTCATGCCATTAATGCTGACAGCAAATAGGTTTACTTATTTTATGTATGTTTTTCAAACTTCCAGTGCAAGAAAGGATGTTCTTCTCCTTCAGGCTAACAAAATAATGAATGACATTTGAGTGAGACAAAGATTTGTCTTTAGGTGAACTCTGGAGCTATATGTCAACCTCTGAATTCCCAGAGGAAGAAAAGTTATTCTTTCATCATTTGTCTGTAGCCTCTGGTGAAGAGGACATCTTGATGTGGACAGGAAGATGCTACAGAATTACCTACTTTTTAAGTTAGAACAACTTGAAATTAAGACCAGCACAAAGGCACAAATCTGCGTGAAACTTTCAGTAGTTTGTTGCAGCTAGTTACACCAAAATTTCAAGAAGATATGGCGGCCTATTCCTTGCTGCATCTGCATATCAGGCATACCTATTATTGTGAAGGAAGGAAAGGATGGCCAATGGCATTTATCTATATAAATGAAGGAAAAATCTGTGCACTCATATTTTATGCCAAAAATGTATGGCTTGAACAGCACATTGGACTTAAAATGTTGCTTTGAAGAAAGATAAAAACTTTTACAAGGAGATGCTTTGCTGTCAGCACCAGGTTTGATTGCAAGCCAACACAAGAACATCTGGTGTTATTTCTTGCGTTGCAGGAAATCATATCCAGTCTCCAGTCACCAGCTCAGACTAGATCTCCATTAGAGTCTGTGTTTTACTTTCTGGCTCCAGAAGGATGGTTTGGGCATGGTAAGGCACTCCAAATGTCACAAACGTCCCTTTCTGATCAGACAACAGACCCATGTCCATGATAATGAAATTAGCTCTCAGAGATATGTGCTTATTGCACTGGTTTTAGTTTCCACTAACGGGGTAAAAATTGCTAAAGTTGTATACAAACTTATCCATGCAGGTAGTCGCCTGCTTTGCTACGTTTTGGTATTTATAACATTTATATCACCCTTTATTAAGAATACTCTTATAATCTATTATCCAAATAATTTGGTATTAATTTCACAATACCTTTGCATTTTAACTGTAATGGAACATGGGTTTCCTTATTTTTATAGTGCTACTTCAAACAAACGAACAAAAACCCAAACCCACAAAAAACATCCCAAGAAACATCAACAAAAGACCTAAGGTGAAGGTGTGGTTTTCAGAGCATTCAAGCATAATAACTTTAGATTTGATTTAGTGATTGAGTTTTACTGAGATAAAAGGAAATGTATGTTAACAAAAACATTTCATGAGCAGCTATACTAATGGAATACCTTTATGGTCCCACTGCTTGCATTACTCTTCCTCCACCTTCTATGCATTCTTTTTGGTACCTCTCCCTCTTCTAGAGTATTACCAGTTTTACTTTCATTCTTATTTTCAATTTCTTTTCAAGATTTCTTTACATTCACTGATTCCTTTCTTACAGGAATGTGTATAAAAACACTATACTTTGTTACATTAATGTGAAAAATTCTGTCATTTGCTCAGACACAGTGACAAAATATTGATTCTGTGTAGCATATAAAGGATATAGAAGAGTATGTGGGACATTGAACAGTTCTATTGAGAAAATTTTGCTCAGTTGAGAGATCAATGTGAGCATCTAAATATAATAAAATTTACCATAAATACTAAAGGAAAACAAAAAAAATGCTGCAGCACAAAATAGAGAATAGTTGATTGCAAATGATGCTATTTCTGTGTAGACATAAATGCTTCCTTTTGTTGAGAAGGAACTGGCTGGATCACCTCTAAATGCCCATATATATAGATTTTGAATATTGTGAGAAACTTTTGATAATATTCTAGTTGGTCTTAGAAATAGAAATGAAGATGGTTCTGCAACTCTAAATCTACATGGAAAGACATGAAGGAAAAAGAAAAGGTGAAAGAAGCAAGAAGACACAGTTTGGAAATAAGTCTAAAAGGTGTAAAAAATTTTAGAGAATTAGGCTTTATAATTCATTGAGTTTCTCTAAAGACTGAACCTTTATTTTATTTAGACTCACAAATTTTCAAGATGATTGACTGCTTCAGGAGTATTGAGACAATTGTTCCCAGCTTTCCCTTTGTTGAAAATGTAGTAGATCAAATGGCTCTGAAAAGCATTTTAAGGGAATTTTCAGACACTGTCATTAATAATTGCAGTGTTTATAATACTTGACTGACTACCTGTCTGAAGGGTGGAAGAGTTCCCTTCTCAATCCACACAATAAAATTTCTAAAGCATCTATTTTGTTTTACGCTTAATTCTGTAGATGTTCTTGAACGTGTTCATTTTTATTGGATACCTTTAGTAATTTTGATGAATGGATTGATTAAATATTTGTCTCTAAATTTTATACAAAATGTTATATTTGTGCTCACTCCTTGACCAACATTGTTACGTATTAAAGGAAGACTTCTTACAGTACTCAATTTTGACAGAGGAAAATAAAGTATTTAAACAGTATTTATTTTTCCATATTTTTCTTTTATTCAGTGTGTAGTGAATGATAGCTTCTTTTGTGTTGTGTATAGCATTGCCTAAGCTATTAATTTATTTCTGACCTCAAGCAGAATTTGTCATTTGCAGCTGTTTTTCATGGAAACTTACAATGCATAATTAACAGTTTCACATCCCTTTAATCATCAAAGTGCTACATTATTGGGAACTGTGTGCTTCAGCTTTGTCCTGTTTATTTGCGTTTACTAATCTTGGTGTGAATGCATAAAGCTTCATTCTCAAGAAATTACGAACATAACCTGGTGTAATAATATTGACCAAAAAAAGTCACCTCCTTGAAACTGTTCCGATGATTTAGTTTGTAATGCTGAAAATATTCAAGTAATGTTTCCTAAGGCAAAGTTTAGCATTTATTCTCCTGCTGAAGAAAGTGGGTGCCCTATAGTGGGATATAAAAATACATTCTGTCCAAAACATGAATGTCAGATGGCAGGGCCCTGAGGCTGTCCAGCAACCTGTGTAACGCAGTGGAAGAATTAACATCTGTTTCTAGTATCATTGCTGAAGCTGAAGAAAGTAAACCAAATGGATTTTGAGAGCACCCATATAGGAAACTTTTGCAAATTTTTTATACATCATCATCACTTGAATAAGGTACATTATAATGAGGAAGAATGAGAGGTATGAAGGTATTTCCAAATTATACAAGGATCAGTAATGCCTCATCAAATGTTAACTCTTAAATTGTTACTGTGGGTTTTAGAATGTGCTCAAATATTAAAATATTAAAAGCTAAAATACAATAGTCAATCTTAATCCCAAAGAGATTATTTAATCTCTTTCTCCACTGTTCTTGAGTTACTAAGAACTTTTGCCAAGTTGAATATTTTTCTGAAGTATGTGGTCACTTTTCTCATTGTTACATAGTATGTGTTCAGGTTGAGTCTAAAAAAAATCAGTTTCCTTGGTATTAATTGTACATAAATTTACATTTTGTGTGATCAACTTGTGTGATCAACTATTTTAATATAAAACAATATCTCCTTTCTCCTTCCCAAAATCTCATCTGTTTTAATGAGAGAACAAAGTACAAAATTGTGCAGAATTAGAAACACTGTTCCTCCTTTATCATATGAAAATTTAGAAATCCCGGCAGAAATTATATTTACTGACAATAAGCAGTAGATATTGTTCCGTTTTAAAATGCAGCTAAGCATATTCAGCTAATAGGAATATTTTTGAAGCTGTTCCTTGTTGAGGTGTGNAGAGTCCTCCTTCTTCCTTGCCATCTAACACGTTTCAGCCTGAGGTTCAGACCCACCGAACATCAAAGGTACAAGGCTGTACCCTTCATATGCGGACCGGTGAGACAGCTAGCTGGTAAAGCTGCACTGGACACCGCCATAGTTCCTCAACAGTGGCAAATATGGACTTCTATTAAAACTTGCATACTTTAAAATTACTGCCAGGAAGAGATTAAATGAAGTTTATCAGAAAACAAATCCAAGAAAGACTGATCATAAATCTCAAAAATTTCAGCAGTTTAATGTCTTGTCTGAGAAACTTGTTCTGAATTTTTAAAAAATGTGTTAATTAGTCTTCAGATTTTAGCGTTTAGTGAATAAAATATTTTAATTAGTATAGCATGAAGACCTGGTAGTAAGGTAATTATACAGGTAACTATCAGGCTCCCAAAGAATTTGGTTTTGTAGGCACAGGAGAGCAAGCTGAATCCAACACTGTTTATCAAATCTTGAACTGGAGTTCAGCATGGTTGTTTTTTAAACATATTGACAGTATACAAGGGCTGTTTCTTATCACAGCTTGTTCATAGAATGTAGCCTGAGTACAAAACCATGTTTGTGTTCTGGTTTTGTCATACTTTGCCTGTGGACAGCCAGTTGACACATTCAATGTCTTCCTAGCTAATGCTGTCCCCTATCCTGATTATCTATTTTGGAGTTCTCAGAATAGGAAGAAGCAGCTCAAACGTGTCTCCTTACAAAGTCTAGACATGCCTATTCCTTATGGAGTGTACTCACACTGCTTGTACTGCTTACAGCAGATTGAATAGACATTTTATATGACACCACTCTTTTGGTGGAAGCATTACTTCTGTGTAATCTTATTATAAATCTGTGAAATTATAACTTCTCTCCTGAAGGAGTTAAAGTTAGTACATTTCCTGTGTGTCTGAGTTCAGAGGCAATGAGGAATTCTTACTAAGAATAGCTGATTTTTTAATGCAAGTGAATGGACAATAAACACAAACTCATAATTCTGTTTATCCGTCAAAACACAACCATAGTATTTCCACTATCACTGGGGAGCTTTTTATCCTCCTGTCTTTTTTGTTTGTTTTGTTTTCTGTTCTTCTGATGCTTACTTGATAGTGATATATCATAAGTCACTAACAGAAATTAAAAGGAATTTGACTGAGAAACAAAGAAAAAAGAATCCAGACTGAATAGAGACAATCATCACTTGTGATGGCTCACCTCAACTTTTAGTCCTCACACTTAATAAGAATTGACACACCCATAAGAAGTTCCATTACTGTAATTTTAAATACTTCTGATATCTCACAGAATATTCTTCAATACATCCACAACAGCTCCAAAATTAGTGATAGATGAATTTATAATATGTTTACAATGAAATAAATTAGGCTTCATTAAGAAGGAAATATGGATACAGATGCAAAATGTTCTTTAAAAAAGGATGCCATTTTAGTAATGTAATGCACACCGTATTCAAAAACAAATGTCTTACTTCACTTCAGAGTGAAGGGTCAAGAGTAAAGTTTTTGATAGACTCATTAAAAAAAACCAAAAAGACCAAAAGAACCCAAAAAACCTATGTCAAAATGGACTCATTGTATGCAAGAAAAAGTTCCCCAAAAGAATTCAAATAAACTTGAATGAATCAAAATATTTTTTCCTCCACAATTTTTTTCCCACAGCAAGCTTAATTTTCTTTGGAAATCCTTTTGCTCATACTCAAATAAAGTCTAAGATGTATATATTAAGCTTCAGAACTACTTGAGAGATCTTTGAGAGATTTCAAAATAAATCATCAAAGTTTCCATAGCAGTACTTCGTAATCCTACATTGGAAAGAAAAGATGAAATCACTGAAAGACAAGAAATACAATTTTTAGTATGTCAAGCATGATCATTACATTTTCCAGAACATGAAGGGTGGCTGGGGATGTTTTCTTCCCAACAAGTCAGTTGCAAAGCTGGGCAGGTGAGATTAATGAAGTATCCTTTGGGACAGAAGCTGAGTGTCATAGCTACAATTGGTTTTTCCATTTTATGGAAGGTACATGGCTACACACAATTGTTTGTTTGAGCTCATATATAAGTATTGGTGTCCAGGAAAGACCATTAAAGACATAAAAGCCTTCCTCTCCTCCCTACTTCCACTCCACACCCTCCCTCCCTCCCTGCACCCTGCAGTTATGTGTCTCACTTTCGATTTAACACAGCTCTAGAGAAGAAGCCCTTTCATCTTTGTCAGGACCTTTTTCAGGCCACAGACTGATTTGCCTTTGCAGCCCTGACAGCAAAGCTGTAAAGTCTAGGCAAAAGAGAATAGAATTACATATAAAATATTTCTGTAAAAATTCTGAAAGTATATTTAGTTCAGAACCCCATTCTTAATCCAGGTATGAGGTTTGTATATTTCTTCAATATTTAAATATATTCACTAAGTGATAGTGCAAACTCACTTGAATGCATGAATTCATTAAGTATTGTGGAACATTTATGAGTTTGCTTTGCTCCAGTAAAAGTTTTGTGCTAAGAAATCCACCAAAGACAGGGTATGCTTCTGCTTATTTTTTCTCAGTACCTCTCATTTCTGCTCAAATGCCATGACTGTGTTTATTTCGTTTTTTTTTCTCCAATGAAATTGGTATCACTAGATTTTTTTTCCCTGTTACTGTCATTTTGTCTTATTAAAGAAAAAAATTCTGATATAAAGATTTGAGATACTTTAAAATGTATTTTCCATTCCTTCTATTGTTCTGCCAGTGTCCAATCGAATGCAGATCTCATCTTTCCTTATTTACCCTTTGTTGAAACCATTTCTTCTGCATTTTCCTTATGTTACAATACTCTAACAGACGGTCTGTATGGAGACAAGACAGGGACCAAGATCTGAGGTTAGACCTCCAGTCGTAGCTACTCTCTAAAGACAGGAGCAGTTCCTTGCCAAGGGTGGGAGACAGAACCCATAATTTTCCTTCAGTGGAGAATTGGCTACAACCATCAGAAAAATAGCTTTATTCTAGCTGTCGATTTGTCTATTGCATTGTTTTCCCATGAGTTTTTTTTTTTTTTCCTTTAGATATTTAGATAACTTCTGCCATAAAGCAGTCCTAATGAATGCGACACTTTTTCCCCAGGGAAAGGATTGACCAAAAGTCTGATTTCTAAATTTAAAATCTCTCCCTTGGACTCTTTTTTCACTGACCCTGTTAGAAAACATATTTTTATTATGAAACACAGTAGAAAACAAAATCAGGGCACTGAGGTGAAATGCATACATGAGAAACAATTCAAAATTTTCTTTTAATTTCAATATTTTTGGATTTCCAGGTTCATTTCCATGCATGACAAAGCTCTGATTTTTTTTTCTATTATCAAATTTAGGTATGCTAAATTGTACAATTAAAATTTGATTAATCATAAATTGATTGTCCTTGCCAAATAACATTTCTTTAATCAGAAAGAAGGAGGTGAATATTTACCTTATTTTCCAAGTAATATTTTTTTATCCATCAAGGGATTTGTATACCTACTGAAGCAATGAGGAGAAGAACAAAGAAAAGAGCTAAAATATTCTTCAATATCCATATTTAACTCAATCCTTCATACTTATATATACACACTATTTTTGCACAGGTTTTCTTATGGTTAAATATTTATTGCATTAATATTGTGCTAATATTTTAGATAATTTTAATAGCAATTGAGAAGCAGAACACTGCATGAATTATCCCTCCAAAATTCTTTTTTGATGCATATTTTTCAATTTTTTCTAAATTTTATCCTTTCTTTTTCCTTCTTTTTAAAGAATTATTGTAGCAGTATAAGTTTTCTCAAAGTATTCTTGAGGCAAATACAATGCTCTCTGTGAGTTTATGTTAAGGCTACGTTGTAAAAGACTGTTTGAGTTTTCTGGATATCATTTTCCCATAACTACCTCTGAATATACATATGTAAAATATATTTTTATGTAGTTCCCAAAGCCATGGATTTCTCCTGTGGAACAATTGGTCTAACATTTTGAAAAACAGAAATGAAAGTGTGAAACTATTTTAAATACGAAATTCTATTTATTTCTTCACTTAGTCAAATATCTTTATAAACTGTGCTGAATAACTCACTAAGTAAGTTCTGTTCAATCTAATACTTCTCTGTCCACTTAAGACCTATCAGGGAGAAGTGTGCAATTTGAGTAATATAAAAACAAAATGCTATTTGAAAGCTATTCTTTTTTCTTTGCTTTTTCTGGTTCCTTCAGTTTGTATAAGCTTGAGCTAATGGTATTGGGTAAATTATGAGTTTTCTAGTAGATGTATCTGCCAGCTTTAGAAATCTAAAGAAATTCCTTTGAGGGAATCCATAAAGATTCTAAAGTATAGAATGGTAAAGGATGACAAAAAACAGACTCAGTGAAAGGAGGGTATTTTGAATATTAGAATACTTTCCTGGTTTTGCACAGGTATGCCTGTTGCCATGGAGAAAGAGAGTGAATGCTGTAAAATAATAAAAATAAAAGATTTTTGAATTTAAAGGATAGGTATACTTGATACCAAGAAGTCAAATGTCTTCGGATTGCAGAAGGCTGAGAGCTGTGACCAGTGAATTAAAACACTGGGAGTATTTCTATAATCTTCCAACAGCAAAAGCAAATTCACTCAGGACTCTAAAAATGTGGGGTTTAAAGACTTGTGTAAATGTATTACTTTAAGGATGTGTCGTCTTCTCTCAGATGTCACAGACTTCTCTGAATAGCAGTTTTTGAGCTAAAGACCTCTGATTTTCCNGGATGTGTCGTCTTCTTCTCTCAGATGTCACAGACTTCTCTGAATAGCAGTTTTTGAGCTAAAGACCTCTAATTTTCCCCAGTACTTGGCAATCAGAACTTAACTTGGTTTCTTAACAGGCTAATGAATTTTTAGGAAAACAAGATCAGAGATTCCATATTGCTCCCAGATTAAATGAATTCCTTAAGCAACCGCTGTTTTTCAAATAAGAACTGTCAGATCTGGCCATTTCCTTTGATAGTGTCTCAACATCTGCAGATGGACCCCTTTGCCTTCTGTTTAATAAAAAGAAAATAAAATCAAACTTTAATGAATTACTTAGCTCTAATCCGAGTTTGTAAACAGAAATTAGAGCTGCAAAGCTGTTGTAACAGAGGTGGCTCCATAAGAGAAGCTTATGATAAGCCTGATATGTGACTCCAGGGCAGGAAAGCATGTTTTGGGAGCGTGTAGAAAATACTCCAAGGTTTATAGCTTTGAGTTCTGGATATAGTTACCTTGAAATATACTTCAAATCATAAAAATTAGATCTTATTTTAGCATTACAAGGCTCTAAGCAGCTTTGAACAGCTATCAATATATTTTAGGTTTTTTCTAGTATTTCAGACGAACCTCAGCTTCCAAGTACAGAATTGCTAATTGGAAAAAAACCTCCAACATATCTATGTTCCATGGTACACTTCTAAACAAATGCAAGAATATAAGATATCAAAAACAGCACACCAATAATAATTATTTCCAAGAGAATGCACATTATTCACCTCTAGCAGTGAAATTCTGGAAGTCAATACTTTTAGATTTAAGTATCTTCCACATGCTAAAAATTTTTTTGTCATATATTCTACCCTATTTTCAGTGGACAGTTTTAGGGGAGGAAGAATGTAAAAGATGAGTTCCTACAAAAGGTTCTGGATCTGTCTTTAGAAGTATCTGTTTTCTTTAGGATAAGATCACAAGATCAATTATGGTGATTTGATGTGATATTGAGGATTAGTTTAGATTTCCAAATGAGTTTAAAACACTTAGGAAGCCATTTCTTTCGAAATTACTGTGCCATTTTCCAGCTTTTATCAGTCTTGAGGATTTTTTACATGCTCAAACCAATAATTTTATTTTGTCTTCGATTTGTAAATTTTGGTCTCAGAGCAACCATTATGATCATATAGTCTGACTTCCTGCACAACATAGGCTATAAAATTTCATTCAGTTATTTCATATCTTTCCACGTATAATTTTGATGGCCATTTAAAACTGCTCATGCTACAGGTAGACTTAATAACCTTGTTAGATGTTCTCATGACTCTTTTAAGACTGAAATCAATTGTGCTGTTTAGATCTGAAAGCATCAGTTGCAAAAGGTATACAAACAGGATCCAATATGAAGTATGTAAGCTGCTTTTTAACTGGAATTTCTGTTGATATTCTAGTTGCTGTCTTTTTTGTTCATGACGCCAGTGTTGTCATAAAGAGGAACTGTCTTGTTTTGAGGGTATTTGCAGTTTAGCATGAGATATGAAGATTGCATTTTCTGTAAATAATGGATCTCGTTTTTTCAGGTCATAACAGAAATTTCTCCTGTTTCCTTTTTTTTTTTTCCCTTTTTTTTTTTAACCTCTCCTGCATAGCATGAAATGATACAAAACATCTGTAAGCTGTCTGATTACTGCTTACCAGTAATATTCTCTACATGTTTGCATATGATATCCATTTTTTGCCCAGAGTTAAGTAATTGCTACTTTATATAAACTTTTATAGATTTTGAAATACAATAACAATCTCTGTAGAATACATAAGAAATAAAAATAAAAATCAGAATCACAACAAAGCTATAGCA